>LOEQ01010482.1:50836-63850 GCA_001685075.1 Bramus lutescens | reverse complement strand
AAAGGGCCAAGGCAGTTTCTTTATTAACCAATGAAAGTAACATATAGACAGATGACCCTCCTACATCATTACCCAGTTTGTACCATTGTCGAATTGGGCTGGGGAAACAGGTCTGTTACCCCACACCCCTAAAGGAGGGGCTGCAGTAATAAACGTGTAAGTAGATTGTAATTGCAAATGGAAGTAAAATAACTTCGTCAGAAATGAAAGACGCTGGGGAGAGCCGAGACATCGAGCAAACACCCAGGTATGGGGGTTCCTGACCACAGTCTGAGCTGGAAATGGGGTGTGCATCGGCGGAAAAAAAAAACAGTGTGTAGCTCAGAATCAAAATGTGTGCCTGCTATCACTTAGACTGAAAATAACTTTGAAGAAAATAACCAGCTTATCATCAGAAATGATTCCAGAGAGTCAAAACATTGATGTAGCCAACCGTTAGGAAAGGAGGCTTCTTCTAGGTTAATGAAGTCAGTTTAAAAGTATGAGTGTTTATGAGTAAGATGCTCAGAGGAGGCAATAATGTCCGTGCTATTAACTATTTTCCTGACAGGAAAATACTCCCTTTGCGCTTTTGTAGAAGGTTGGTATTCATTGTTAGGCATCCACTTGTTCACTGCAAAATTAGTGTGCCAATCACTTTTTTTGCTCTTGAGATAAACAACTTATAAAAAGGACATTTTTATTTAGACTCCTAATTTCAGAAGTTTCAGCCCACAGTTGCTAAGGCTGCTCTGAGCCTATAGCAACACAGATAATCAAGGCACAGTATGTGGTGGAGGAGAGAGCAGGAAGGGAAGGGACCTGATCCCAAAATCCCCTTGAAAACACCCCCCTAGTGACCTAACTCCCTTCCAGCAACCTCTGAACATTTCCACTGCCTCCCAGCAGCATCATACATGAGCACAAAGCCTTTAACATGTAGAATTTCGGGGGTCATTTAATATCCAAATCAATAGACAGAAGAGGAAGGGAGGGGTGACCCAAATCAAAAGCTAAGACATTCAGAGATCAGTACTGTCTCTGGCACTTTTGGAGAAAGTTTAAATTTTCATTCTTAGGAATTCACTTACTTGACATAAAATAAGTGTCCATAAGTGAGCTTATTACATATTGTGCAGGATTCACAGTCCAAGGGGTTGGTGGGTGTGTGAGTAAATGGGTGGGTGAAGGGGTAAACAGGTGTATAGGTAAAAAACAGACAAGGATGACTTGTCCCAACTGGAAACTCTAGCTCTAAGATCTCTGATTGCAATCAGAAGGAAGACAGCATGAAGCTGCTGGATTTGGGAGAGCATCATGTGACACTGCCGCAGCGTTCATTTGCATCTCCTTTGATTTATCTTCCAGATTGTATTTTCTTGAAACCCCTAAGGACTGGGGTGACTTATGCTTGGGATATCAAAAGACAACTTCCCTTTCACACAGGACTATTGCCACTTAGTTTTCTTCTCTGTCTGACTTTCTTCATTTTAAACGATATAATTACTAATCGGTACTCCTTGCATTTCTTCACACACAATTTTTCCCAAGATTCTATTTCCTTAACTAATTATGGCAACTCTGATATGAATCAATGGAGGCTAGTCTATGAACAGCATTTGGTAGCCTTTTATTTTCTTAACAATTTTTACCTTAGAGGCCTGTTGTGGCAGATTTGGCCTGGACAATCTCTCTTGCCCCTAGTTCCATTTGATTTTACTTAGCCCAGTCTACCCAGCTAGGCTCAGCTCTTGTCTTCCTCCTCCTCCCTGCTATCTACATAGAAGCCAAATCAAAAGACACACAGCTGCCCGGGTCTGCTGTGTCTTTCCAGCATCCCATGACTTTGCTCATGTGGTTCATTCTGCCTCCAGGCTCCTTCCCTTCTCTACACTCCCTATTCCTTTCTCCTATTAGCCTTTGAATAGCCAAACTAAAAACATCATACTTGAAGAAAACTCCCATTGACTTGGTACAGTTTGGCAGAGGTGCCCTTCTAAGTTCAAACTTCGTTCCTAGATTACCTTTACCTGGGATATAAACACACTCCAGGGCCCAGAAGATGATCTTCCTACATACTGCACTGACACTTGAGGGTTCAATCAGAGCTTTGGTTAAGGCAAGAGACACTCAAGAGAGCAGTCAATTCATCCTGGACATCAAGGGATGGCATCCTTTATAACAAGTTCACTTTTGCTCCCTCCAGGAGGACAGGGGCAATATGGACAATAGAGTGATGCCATGCTACCATTGGGCATGTCAAGGTCGCCTAGAATTTAGCTGAGTGAGGAGCACTTCAGCTCCGTCCATGGACTCATTTCCCTATCACACCTACCACTAGGTAACAAAGTTTGTGTCAAACTGACAAAAACTAAGCAGCAGAGAAAATATTAAATACACTGCAAACCAATTAGCAATCTAGCAGTGACACCAGAAGTTCTGTTTTCCTGGCTCATTCTTAATTTCTCAATTGAAGGTGGTGTTCATTTTCAGTAATAAACATTCATCACATGTTGACCACCTAAACCTAGATTCTAACCATGATGTTCATTAAACAGGCGTCTGGGTTCTGAAAATAAGCAATCAGAGAAACTGTCCCCCAGGAGAAGAATTGATGGCAGAGACATTCCAAACTTTGAGACCAACATGGCAGAGCTGCTGGAATCCACTGTAATTTTCTCACAAATGACAAAGACAGTTTCTTCAGGTTCCTGCCTTGAGCTCTTGCCCTGGCTCCCTTGGATGATGGAGTTCAAACCGTGAACCAGCTAAACCCTTTCCACCCACTGTGGTATGACCACACATGGTTCCTGGAATCTCTGGCCCTCTTTGCCTTTTTGTTTGTTTGTTTATTTGTTTTTATTTTTCTCTCTTTGCCTTTTTGTGAAACACCTGCCTTCCTTGAATAAACCCTTTCCTGCTTAGACTGACCAGAACGGGTTCTGTGTTGGCAACTTAGAGCTCTTGATCAATAAATACCTCGTCTTAATTGGAAACAGAAACCTCTAATTTCAGGAACTCTAGACCTTGTTACTGCAGCAAAAGTAAACACTTGCTTGTCTTTAAAATAAAAAATAACCAACTCTTAACAGGTTACTAAACAGGCCCGGTTTCCTTACTACTCATTTTTCAGTCACATTTCTTATGGCAACTTCAAGTCAGCTGATAAAGATGCTCAAGCAGTGTAATTTTCCTCTAATGTGCATTTAAAGAAGGCACATGAGTCCGTGAAGTCTGTTCAGTTTCTCCACACTCTTGGCTCACTTTGTTCTCAGGGCAAATGCAAGCATGGGACAGACTAAAACTGCTGTCCACGCATCTATTACCCATGAACGCTGGCCTTAACTGGTTCTATGCTCAAGATGCTGTACAGTAAGCAGGAAAGTAGACCTCATTTCCCTCCAAAGAAGAATGAGCAACAGATTAAAGAAAATAAAATTAAGAATAACTCTGTAAGAATTGCTCGACTAGTAGCAGCTAGAATTAAAAACAGGAGAGTTGTTCTCTCCATGGGTCGGATTCCTGCTAGAGTGTTAAGTCGAATGCAGTTCTGAGAGTTCTGAAGGACTTATCAAACGCTTATTTCCAAATCCACCAGGTATTTTTCCAACATTATTTTGACTTAATTAGTTAGCTCTTTCATAAGAAGAGCAACGTTTCCCAAGAAATGGCATGCTTTAAACCACAAGCCATTGAGGAGATTAAGAAAGTGAGGCTTTCTTCTCTTTTCCTCAAACTCGAGGCCACCAATGCTCATTCCAAACTTTAAATCTTTGTATACCAAAAGTCCTGCCAGTGGATAAAACATACTAAAGCCTCAGAGAAACGTTGGTTTTGGCAAGCTGAGCAAAGAGAAGTGGGAAGCAAGGAAGCAAACAAAACACAGAGAGGAACTTCTACCTTGACCCTCTTCACAAAATGTCACTTAGAAACAACAAATAGCCAGCTGTGTCTTTCTTACATCTAGAAAATAATTAAAAAGAGCATACTCGAAATGAACGGCCTCTGCTGGCTCTTACTCTCTTCCTTCCAATACGTGAGATAGAAAGCTCTGTGGGATTTAGTTTCTGGAAATGAAGAGGAGGGCAAAAGCCAGGCTGACTACCCTTGGAGAAATAATGGCTAAGTGTCTCTTTCTAGATAAGAAAAACCAGACTTCAGGGATCATTTCTGTGTTTGTTACAAGAGAAGTTTTTTGGGGGGAAATGTAGAGCATTGGAAACTACAGGATGGGGTATAGCCTTCTCTCCTGATGTGAAGTCAGGGTTCAATATTGCTTCATGGCCTCTACTTTCTACTGTCAATCAGCCTTCTTTTGGGATATCAAGAGAGAGGGTGGACTCCGAATGTTGTCTCTCTTAAAATAAAAGAGACACATCACTTTTTATGAATGTGGAAACTCCACTGGACCACATCCTATCCATGAAACATAATGGTTTAGCGCAGAAGCAATACCATACCCTATACTTCAAGAGTTTAAAAGTCATTCTGCCGTTTCCCCAACAGAAACATCAAGGACACTCTGCGACGGCTAATTCTGGTTGTCAACTTGACACAGCCAAGCAGAGGGTACCTCAGTTGAAGAATTGCCTCCATCAGATTGACCTGTGGGTACGTCTATAGGGTATTTTCTTAATTGCTAATTCAAAAAGAAGAACCCAGGCCACTGTGGGCAGTACCATTCTTGGGTAGAGGGCCTAGACTGTGTAAGGAAAACAGCTTAACTTTAGCCTGCGAACAAGCCAGCAAGATGAGTTCCTCCATGGCTTCTGCTCCAAGCTCCTGACTTGAGTTCCATGGCTTCCCTCCATGAAGGTCTGTAACTTTAAGATGAAATAAACCTCTTTTTCCTTCCCTAAGTTGCTTTTGGCCCCATCCCAGCAGCAGAAACCTAACCAGAATAGACACTGCCCAAATCTTTCCCCAAGTTGCTAATGTTCATTGATTTAAAAAAAATAAAACCTTATTCGTTCATAGAACAATAACTCTATATGTGACTTGGATATGGAATAAGGACATTTCCTCTTTCCCTAGAACATCTGTACCCAGCAGTGAGAAATACAAGGGAGCAGAGAATAACATGTCTCTGGCTTCAAGTTAGTTCACTTCAGAACTTGCATTCTGTTAGGTGGAGTTCTAGTCAGTTACAGTGCCACTTTCTTCCGCTGGAACTTGTGAGTAAAGTAAATAATAGAAATTATAATTCTTAGTAAAATGTTCTAAGACTCTCTTGTCCAGACAGATTCAACTCAACTACATTACTTAGGCTGCTCCCAAAGCAAAGTCAGAACCTGTCTAGGGTCTCCGTGGGCACACCTGGATTCATGATGCATTTCTTCACTTGTCCCATGCTTCCTGCAATTGATCTGGATATACTTTATTTCCTTTGAGGAAAATCCAACTTCAGGTCACAAGAAATCAATAAGAGCTCTCTACTCTGTTTGTCAGTGTTAGGTAAGATGTGCTCTCTGTGTTATTAACCAGAAATGGAGTATTCACCTACGTGCACATGCCCACATGCTGGTGATGGAACTTGTTCCCAGACAGGCTGCGAAACTGGAAGACAGTGCAGAAAGCGATTATCATGAATGATAAAGATGTCCTCTAACGGATGAAAAATGAATGTGAATGGATCTGAATGTCTTGTCAAGGGCAGCCATTTTTTATTGTGGTCTGAAATTTGAGGGACTCTGTAAGCTATTTAAGCAACACAGGCATAGACAGATATACACCTCCCCACACATACGGAGAGAGTAAGGAAAGAACATTCAAAATATAACAAAGGAGAGAGGAGTTCACTCCCTAAATCTCATATCCGAGTCTTATCTCTAGAGAATATCTCAACAGTGTCGTAGAGAGCTTATGTGGTATGCATGTGTGTGTGCGCACACGGCACAGGGAGCGTGTGTCTCTAATGTAAACATCCCGGGGCATTACACCTGATCTTGAGGAGATGTTCTTTCAGACCACAGAGATACTCACTTTATAACCAGTGTGCCTTATGCATCCTTCGTGTTGTGGTAATCTCTAGTCATAAGGGCAAAACCAGACCTTGTTCTGGTGTAGTATAACTGTTCCTATGAAGTAAAGTTTCTGGTTCTCTGGCTTTCCCTTCATATCCATCTCCATGGAGACACACAAACAAAGCTTTAGCTACAGGCCACTGGGGCAGCCTGAGCAAAGATGAAGCCAGTTGCTCTGTTTCTCTGGGAGTACTCCAGCCACTCACTAAGGTTTCCTTTCCAGCCTCTGTGCTCCCTGGAGCGCAGCACTTCTGTCTGGAGCAGAACATCTCTGTTGGAACCAGAGCAGGAATGCTACCATTTCAGGCGCTGGGTCAACCCCCTCACACCTTCGGTCACACCAGGCCTTCACAGCAAACAGGGAGAAAGAGGCAGTTTGTGCCCATGTGTTGTATATGAGAAAACTGAAACTGGGAAAAACTTGCCTGAGGTTATTTGTTACTTATTCTTAAGCATGTACTTTTCTGCATGCGCATGCACATATGTGTATGGGGTCTGACTAATTTGCAGTTCATGAACAGAGTGACTGAAGTCTTTAGGAAGGACCGTGTTGTAAAGACTCTGCAAAAGGTATGTCAGACATTGCTTAGACCTGGCAAGACCCTTCCTTCTTCATGCTATTCCTCACGTGTGTACTTGCAACATACATCCCTGACAAGGTATCCTGACCCTTATATTATGAATGAGTGCTTTTTGCTTATCATCCTGTCTCCTCCCTAGATAAACATGCACTACCCAAGTGTCATTAACAGGGACATTTCTTTCTGAGTCTGCTATTTGATGGTAACAGCGTCAAGCTACTTCTAGAGGTCAGTCCTGGCTCACTGACATTGACCTTGAGTTCAAGATCTATTAGGAGCAGCTCTGGGTTCAACATTGAGACGCAATGTGGGGAAGGTCTGTAAGCTGAAGACAAACAGTGAATGTTTAAGTGTCATCATTAGTGTCTAAGGCAACTAAGGTAGAGCTAGCCAACCCTGAGGGTCTCTATGTAATGAATGGGAAGTCACTAGTTGGTCATCACTGAGTCAGGTTACACAGTAAGAGTGCAGAGTTCTCTACACTGAGCACATCAGAGGCTCCTTGTCCCTTGATCTGCTAAATACTCTGTCCCACCAGCACCTACGAAAGCCACTAAAGGAAATGCTTACCCCATCTTGTTCTGGGACAGCGATGCCTAAGCAGAGCTTTGCCTCCTGTGGCTCACCTTCCCCGGCACTGTCTCCCCATTGCCCTNCTTTCCTGAGTGGTGGCTGCCTCTCCCACTTCTACTGCCCCAGGGTAGCCTGACACCTTGTGCTGGGGACTGCGGAAAGAGACCAGAAAAGCTTCAGTGAGAAGTGTCCTAGCCAGCTCTCCTGGGAGTTACTTCCACCAAGCTTCACATTGGAAATGCACCAAATGAGTTATGTTTGGGGTTTGGTTTGTTTTGGTTTGGTTTTGTGGTGAGACAGGGTTTCTCTGAATAGCCTTGGCTGTTCCCGAACTCCCTCTGTATACCAGGCTGGGCTTGAACTTACAGATCTGCCTGCCTCTGTGTCCTGAGCACTGGAATTAGAACCATGTGCCGCCACCATCCAGTGACAAATGTGTCCTGAAACATCTATCCACCAAGGCAAGATAGCTAGGCCTGCTGGGAAACTGCCCCTCTTCAGAGCACTGGGTTCAGCCTGTGGTAGACTCTGTCCATTCAGGCCAAGGAACTCTTCTGTTATAATTACTGTGAGATAGGATTGGGCTGTGCACACACAAGGCAAGAGCACTCTTGAGTTCTGGCTGTTTCCAGAAAGTTCACTTTCTGGATCTTATTCTATGGCAGTAGTTCTCAACCTCTGGGTTGTTGCCCCTTTGGGTGGTTGAATGACCCTTTAACAGAGGTCGCCTAAGTCCATCTGCATATCTGATACTTGCATTACAATTCATAGCAGTTACAAAACTATGTAGCAATGAAAATAATTTTATGTTTGAGGGATCACCACAACATGAAGAACTATATTAAATGGTCTCAGCATTTGCAAGGTTAAGAACCACTGTTCTATAGACTAAAGGAGATGAACTGTTACATAAATTGCCTTCCTTAGGCCTGAAAAAAAGTGCTTTTACAGAGTCCCAGGTTAAGTTCCCAGAAACCATGTAATGTGACTTAAAACCTCTTGTAAGTTTATTTCCAAGGGGTCCAGTCCTATTTTCTGGCCTCCTTGAGCACTTGTATACATGTGGTAGCGCAACACTCATGCAGATATTATATATATCTGCATATATATTATATAGATGTATATATAATATAAATAATCGTTTTTAAAAGGTACAATTCTTACAATGTACTGTAAAATGGAAAACGAGTCAAATGTCAAATGATTATCGACAAGGGAGTGGCAAAACAAACTGTGTTGAATCCAAACACTTTGGCTAGTTAGCGAAACATAAGAGAAATGTAATGTATTACTATGTACAGAAACATACGTTGGTCCTAAAATAATCATGGTTGGGCGAAGGAGCCAGATGAAGAAGAAACCATACGAATGGATCCTTAGTGACAGGAAGACAAGAGCAGCTGTATGACAAGGGTGTGACCAGGGAGAGGTGGAGAGAAGGATCACAATGAGGCATTGGGAATTCTCTCAAGCTCCCATCCTCCCATTCCCTTAATTAGTTCCCACATGCTGTAGAGCCCTATTGACATATTCTCTCTTACCTTTCTCAAAGCTGCTTGCTCTGAAAAATAAAGGGCTCCAGAGGAAAGAACTGCATCCCCAAAGAGTTATACCTCTAATATCAAAATTTCTATCACAAGGGCAGAATAGTTTAAATGGCACCTTTTAATGGTTTTAAAATATTCCCTTCTATGACTATAACCTCGATATTTCTTAACTATCTTCCAAAGGGAGGCATGAGACTCAGACATTTCCAGCATTTGACATAAAATTAGGCAAAAATAGCACACAATATTAGTCAGGCCCTCTGACCCCAATGCACAGATCTTCCTACTATCCCACAAGTCTTTCCCTAACCACCCTTTTGTGCAAGTCTTTGGGCCATTAGCTGGCTTGAGTTAAGGCTGACATGAACTTCATTGGAAGAGCCATTTTTATGGGACTTTCTGCAAGTCAAATAGGTACCTTGAGGATTACTTTTAATTGGTCTAGGTGGTCTGTCAAACGGATTTCATCTTCTCCTTTTCCTTGGACTCAGCCAAACTGTGGTATGTTGTAGACAGAGAGGACAGTGGCCTATGGAAACACGCCAGTGTCCTCAGAGTCCTTGGACCCTGCTCTGGATTCGCCTGCCTGCTCACCTTCCATGGACAGCTTAGCTCTAGTTGTTGGGACATCTTCTAAATGGTCCCTCAGGGAAGAAACACTGCCCTTCTGGTGGCCTTGGCTCAGCTCTGGCCGTAAAAAGGGATTTCATGTCATTAATGACTTCCCTTTCACAGTTCCTTTGCTTGAGATGTCTTGGCAGCTGAAATGACAAAGAAGACTCCCTCCTCACTAGTGATTTCATGGGGAGAGACAGAAAACACTCTGTGCTAAAGCTGCCATAGGGCAGCTGCTATTTTCTGCTTTAATTTGTGGCTCTGGCTCAACAGCAAGTTGAGATGCTGGAAAATGGTTGTAGCCCTGGTCATCTGGCTACCAGATGGCAAGTGGATGTAACTTTGCACGGTAGGCCGAGTGACGAAACCAGCCTGGTCTGGATACCTAGCTTCCTTCTCTTCTCTAGAAGTCTTATGCTACGAAGGCAGAGCTAGGCAGAGAGGCAAACTGAAATGTTCCAGATGGCCCTGAAAAGTATATGTTTGTATGTGTAGGCATATATTTTATGTGTATAAAATGTAAATAAATGTTTTACTCAATAGTTCTTGACTATCATCCAAAGGGCAGTAGGAGATTTATTTGCATGAACAAGTTACATTTGAGGTCAGGACAAAAAGTTCGAGTCTTCTTTTAGCCTTGGTCCACGCGTTAGGTTGAGAAGAGATAAAATAAGCGTTGCAAACAGTAGATTCCAGAACCCTTTGATATGTGCATTCCTTTAAAAGACAGAGCAAGAGCTGTTGACTGAGTCTCCCCAGTTCCCAAGGTGACGACCATACTTCTCACAGCATTTAGAAAAACTCATGTTTTGACTTTAACTAAATGCTTTCCTCTTTGGGCCTACTGATTTAACTGCCATCAAGAATCAGAGGTCATCATCAAGTAGAGTTTGAAAGATGGAGGTGAAAGGTGTCCTGCACAGGGTGTTATCCCTGTTGTTTGCTAGCAGTAGTGTGGCAAGTTCTTACTAAGACATCCCATCGTGACCTCTGTCTAATAATTGCACTCCCGTGTAATCCTCTCTCCATGGATGTATGCTAAAATTGATTTGCTTCTAATAAACATTTCAAAAAAAGCACTGTTTTGAAATTAGATTACTCAAGGATTGTCTTTCACATCCATGGACATTCTTTCGCTGAGCTCCTCGCTTGCTCTCTTTCATCATTTTGCTCTTACTCTCGCATTTTTTTCTCCCCCTCTGATGACAGAGACATCAGATGCCCTAGCTCAGGGGAGAAAAATGCAGCCCTGCCAATAAGTATACAAAAGAGACTACAAATGCCCCCCCCATCTGGACTTCAGTCTCTCAGATTTTTTTTTTTGACCCGTAGAAATTAGAAGGTAATGTTTGTTAATTGAAGCCACTGAGATCTTGTCTCATCTGTTAATCAGACAGCAACAAACAACCTCCTCAGGGGCAATGGGAGACTAACCAATGAAGGCATGAGCCAAGTGGTTACAAGACTCGAGTTATAAATAAACCCTGGTTTTGAGGAGGAGTTTTTCTAAGCTGAAACGGTGAAGTCACCATGTGTAACTCATTGTGCATGTAGGGACTCCTCAGTCACCCTTCGACCACTCCTTAGGGTTTAAAGATGTTCCTGCCAGATTACTATTAAAACTGCCGAGGTCAGAACTCCAGCCCAGACATCCTAAAATAGTGCTTCTTGTGGCAGGACCAGGATCTGAATTTTTAAAAAATTAGCCTGGCAATTTTGTCATTTAGTTCAATTTAGAAACTTCTGGAAAAACAAATAACCTTTCCAGGTTATATGTTTTTTTTCTTTATGGATTCTCTGGGGGGTCCTGTGTTGTGTGTAGTACAATTTGCACAATCAAGAGACTAAGTCCCAGTGTGAGTTTGTCGTGTTTAACTCCACTAAATGCTGAGGGGACATCAAGAACTTAGATGACAAGGAAGGTTGAGAAACCTCAAAAGGCTTATTTGTACCCTCAAATATATCAACATAGTAAGGGGACTCTAGTGTAATTCCATGAATGGTTTGTTTTCTAAATATTTAAACAAGCAATGATGTGTTGCTCAAACAAAAGCTGTCAGACACCATAGTATGGGGAAGGAGACCTCGCAGTCTGTCTCAAGAGAACTGGACTTGGGCGCTACTTCCTCTCCTTGGCAGATACATTAGCTTGAGGTTTCTGAATACATCCTATTTCCTTCCCATTGAGTTTGACTGGATTTACACGGGCTTTTATGTTACTAGACCATGCACTTATGCAGCCCCATTTTCTTGACTTTTCACTTTATGCCCTGCACACTTTTTTGCATCATTAAAGTTTCTCCAAAGCACTGTTTTCAAATACTCTACAATACTAGTCCATAGGATATAGTGACTGTATTCTTGTGGTCAAATCCTTAGTGTTATTACCAAGTATTCACCATCATAAAGAACACTTGTAATAATCATAGTGGTATATAAAATATGTCTACATTCATATTAATTCTTAGAAGGAGATCTAAGAAATGAAGTGACTACACCCAAGGTTATGAGCTTCTAAAGCTAATGTGTGTCACAGACCGCTCTTCAGGAAGACTTACTCAGTGTTATCCCACCAGCAGAGAGAAATTGCCCATTACAAGAGAACTTTGGCAATTTTGCCAACATAATATATAGATAGATATTTATTATATTATGTTATTATATTATATTATATTTTTGAGGTCTTGCTATGTGATGGTATTTTCTAGTTTGAAAGTCAACATCTACTCTTCACTTGACTTTTCGTCATTCCAGTGAGATCGAATACTTGTCCTACAATAGTACTGAGACTCTTTTCAATGGAAAATGAGAATAATAACTGTTTCCTCCATTGTGGTAACAATGGGAATACTTACAAAGCAATTATGATTGCTTTTTTATAGATTCAATCACATTATATATTTAGCGATATGACTCTTATGATCCTAATTTAGCTAATAGATGTTTTATATGTAGCTAAATCAACCTCTCATGGGGATATGGGAGCAAAGACAATCCCAGTCTTCCTTCACCCCACACATTTCCATGTTACATAGCCAGAATTCAATAGCAGTATGAACTGTAATGAAGGAATACTTAAGTGAGAAATACACCAGACAGTCTGCATGGCTATATCCACACTGTGACCCTCAGGAATGTTGGGTGTTGAGAATATGATTTGGTCAATCTTGTTTTAATTTTAGTTCAGTTATTTAATAGCCACTTCCCTCCCCTTTCCCCCCATACTTCTGAGGTATTGCTCAATTGTGGGGCACAGTAGACATCAGCTTTCTCACAACAAAGGGCTAAGGATCCATCCTTTCACCAGTAATGGGTCTGTCTATGTAGAAACTGCTTGGTTTCAACACAAGGAAAGAGGGCGGCACCATAAGAGAGCCATAGTTTCCAGAATTTCTGCATTAAGTGAATGACTTGCATATTATTGTTCCCTCAACATGATCATCTCCCTCATTTGAAAAAGAAAAGAAATAAAAGCAAAAATTATGATATAGGTTCAAAAATATGCAGAATATGTAAAACATTCAAGATGTCAAGCGGTGTGTGGTTTTTCAAGGGGAAAAGATGGTGGATTTAAATGTAATCCATGTCCTATCAAGCTAAAACTTCACTATCAGAGGCCTAGAATGAATGAAAGTTTTCCTAGAATTCTCTCTCTCTCTCTCTCTCTCTCTCTCTCTCTGTGTGTGTGTGTGTGTG
>LOEQ01010482.1:40592-50806 GCA_001685075.1 Bramus lutescens | reverse complement strand
TGTGTGTGTGTGTGTGTGTGTGTGTGTGTGTGTGTGTGTTTATGCCTGGCAGCTAAAATGAAATAAAAATTGTAAAAGTAGAATCTGTCCGTTCTTATTTATAATTAAAAATATTTTTTAAAGTATTTGGGGACCCCTTGTGCTAGTGTGTATAAACCCGCAGCAAGGAATGTTGCTGTAGTGGCTCGAAACAGACCATTCTTCTTTCTTCCAAATTTATGGAAGAACTTTAAAGGCATTTTGTGTACAAGCTGTAATTATGCTGTCTGTGCTTAACTCACTGAGAATTCAGGCTGAGTATGGGCCGCAGACTTAGACATTTGGGCTTCAATTTGCTTTGGTATATCTTTTTCAGCTATTATTTCTTTTTTTAATATGATATCACAGTGTCTCTATAAGCTTGCAATTGATCATAGTCATCTGCAAGCTCACACAGATGAGAGGAGTAGTGGCTACATGCGGAGGTGGGATAGGAGAGTCAGCTCCTGCATCTCTCTCTGTGACTGGGATCTTTTTGTTGAGGAGAACTCAGGCTTTATAGTAGTTTGCTCTTTACCAGAATTATGAAATGAGGCTCACCGAGTCTCTGGAAGTGAGGGTCTCTAGGTGCTCACCAGAGAACCCTGAAAAGACTGGGAACCACCAGGGTTTCTGCAGCTTCCATTAGCACAGGACTGGGTTCTTTGCTTTGCATTGTTCCCCCAGCTGATGGATGCCTTGGAATATCCTTGGCATCTTAAAACAGAAAGCAAGGAACCAGAGTAGAAAAGAAAATCACTAAGGACTGTACCAATCTGAAACTGGCTACTTCAGATCTTTGTGTTCCTTATGCAATAAGACAAAATTCTCTGAGTTTGAACCCATAAAAAGTCGACGTGCTTCAGCTACATGCTCTCTGCTTTAAGTTCTCTGCCCAGTGCAGTGTGCAAA
Source organism: Bramus lutescens (assembly GCA_001685075.1). Taxonomy (NCBI): domain Eukaryota; kingdom Metazoa; phylum Chordata; class Mammalia; order Rodentia; family Cricetidae; genus Bramus; species Bramus lutescens. The sequence continues at coordinate 49,876 of LOEQ01010482.1, read as the reverse complement.
ACATTGTTTCCTAGCCATTTATCACAAGAAATATTAATAATATTAACTAATAACTATCATTTATGGAGCTTAGTAAACAAAGAACAGTGGGCAGTGGAGATTAAAGGGACATTATGAAATACCTCAGTGAGGTAGGCGCTATTGCTGTCTCGTGTGATAGGCTGAGATTGGGTCTTGCAGGTGAGCTAACTTGCCCTAGCATTTAGCAAGAAGGGGTTGTTGCGGAATTACGACTCAGGCCCGGATTCCAGAGTCCCTGTGCCTCCCACAATGACTTCTGTAAGTGGTGCGGAGGTCAAATGCTCACAAGACTGTGCTCCGTGTGTCTTCCTTCCTATCAGAGAGCAGAGGAAAGAAGTTATCAGACCGCACGCATGGTTGGCACTTCGTGTGTAAGCTTCCATTTTCCTTTCCTACAGCTAACTTATATGTGAAGACAAAAGAGAAAGGAATAAAAATAATCTTTCATTCCCTATATGTCCCAACGGAAGGTTCCATGGAAAACAGATGGTCCAAGGTAAGGATCCAAGAAATTTGATTTTCAAAACCAGATTCAACTGAAAAATCCTCAGGTGCTAGGAGAGGGGCTTCAAAGAAGTCTCCAAAGTCTCGTGTCTTAGTCTATGAGGGAAATAGATTTGATTGTCCACAATCCTGTGCAGCCAGTTTCTCCCCTGGTAAGTCTATTCCATAAGGAAGTGAATACCTAGGGCAGGAATGGAGAATTCTAACACCCTAGGGCTGCAACTAATTGAGTCAACTTGTTTGACTGGTCGGCTGATCTACCTGCAGGAATCATCTCATCTCCCTTCGAATTCTAAGGCTTATAATTCTTATAATTCACTTCTGGATAGTATTTTCTCACATACATGGAACAAAACATCCCCTTAGCTCTTCTTAAAGTCATTTTTTTCACTTGCAAATCTGCCTCCTTCCTTTGTTTTTCCCTACTCATTGGCTGGTATAAGAGTGACCCTAGCAATTCAATACTCCAAAACACTCAAGTGACATTAGTGATATTTCTTGACAAGTGATACCTTGTCAAGAAAGAGACAAAATATAAAGAGAAAGTTCAATTTGAACCCTATAAAATTGAGACTATCAATCTATGATATTCTAGAAGCATCGATTGGATCATTTTAAAATCTCCATCTACAGATAACCCAGATTTGTATGAGAGATTCTCCAGTTTGGAAACAATCTCAGTGGCAACTTGAACTGTTTGGCTGCCTTGTGCCTATCACATTTTCATTCAAGAATCAAGTCTCGACATTGAATCAAATAATGGCCATCTGGGGCAAACAAGGCCTGGTCTCTGCCCTTAAGAAGCTTGGTACTACAGAGCAGACAAGGAGTTTCTTAGGTAGCACAAGGTGCGAGATCTTAAAATAGGCTGGGTTGGGGAGATGTTATGGAAAAATTCTGTGGACAAGAGATGCTTGGTCTGGCTATAGAAAGAAAACTTCCTGCTGCTGTCAAGTGATAAATACCAACTCAAAGTACTTAGGTACAACAGGCAGTAGCCTGAAGGTATATGGGCTGTTTGACTGCTCAGCCCTGACAAACAGCTCCAAACAATAGTGTAAAGAAGGAAAGACTTACTGGGTTCAATTCTCAGCACCTACATGGTAACTCATGGCCACACTAACACCAGTTCCAGGGCTCTGTCTCCTTATTCTGACCTCTGTGTACACTAGGCATGCATGTGGTGCACATACATCCATGTAGGAAAACCATTCAAACACATAAAGTAAAATAAATTTTATTTTAAAGAATTTATTTTGGCTCATGGTTTCAGTGTATGGTCCACATAAGGCATTGTTTCTAGATGACAGTAAGGTAGAGGTCATGGAAGAAGGGTGTGGGACACCAGAGTTACTCACCTTATGGCATTCAGGAAATGACAGGAGCAACAGGAGAGGGTCGGGGCCAAACGATACTCTTCAGAGGGATGTTCCCTGTGGTAACTTATTCTAATCAGACCTTACCTTCCACAGTGCTACCGGCTCTCAAGAGTCCTCTCCATTCTTAAATTCAACAAGCAGATTCATTCATTGATAAAGACAGAGAGACTCTGCTCAAAATCTCATCACCAAATACTGCTTGCATTGGGAACCAAGCCTTAAACATTCATGTGCTTAGGGATACACTTCCTATCCAAACCACAGTATAGACTTCCTCACATTAGTTGGTACGGATGGGGATAGCCCCGAGTCTCGTGGCTTCTTACAGCATTCCATATGTGCTGATGCCCACTCCGCCTTTTTCCCTTAAGGGGGAAGAATCTTTGCTTAAGACTTCTCTTCTCATGTTACATGTCTGTGTGTGGTGTGGCTATTTAGCTATCTCCTCCAAACTGAAGCAGTCCCTTCTAGAAGGAAGAGAGTCAAAAGAATCAGGAAGTAAACAAAATTTGAAAGACTCAGGAAACTCCTGAAACTTACAAGATTCACAAGGCCCCTGGCCAAGGTTTTTCAAGCAGTAGCAATGGTCAGGGAGTGATCCTCCTCCCCCCAGGTACTCCTACAAATCCCAATAAATGCACTCAGTCAGCAAGTTAGACTCCAGTAAAATTGTTTCTTTGGTCTGTGATCAGTGCCTTGTCTGAAGTGAAAACACATTTGTTCACGACTCCCAGAAAAAGCTGGACCACACTATGCCACCAAGGATGAACTGCTTCTATTTCTTCAGATCCAGTTTGACAAATCCCAGGGCTATTGAAGGGGTTCAACACAGAGATAATCAGCTAAAGTCAAAGGCGATGTCTCCACACATCAACATGGCACCTGGAAAACAACCCTCGTTCATTCCCAGCAAGGAACATGCCATGGGGCAACACAACCACTCCACTTCGGGTCTCACACAGATATGTCATTCTAGGGCAGTGGTTTGGCTTTAAATTATTAACCTCAGAAGCCTCCCTAAGAAGCTTCTTAAAACCCTGACTCCCCTTCCTCTCTGCTTCCTAGAATTTGTAATGACAGAAGGTGCTGTGCAAACTGAGTCGGGGACAAAAGTCATCCACAGCCCAATCTAGTCATGGCCTGTGCAGGCCTCAATACCCATCCATCATCCAAGTCTCAGATATGGCTACAGATATAATGGTGACAGCACTGTCCCAGGAGGAGACAGCTTATTCCTGCTTGGATCAAGGCTCTCTTCCCAGGAAGGAAGTCATACTTGGTATTATAAGCTTGGTCAAAAACCTTGTGGCTATTGAGGTCATGGATCATGTGTAGGAATCTCTACTGATGTTTTGATAAATGGGAATTTAGTTGAACTCCCTGCAAACCAAGTATGTTTATACCCATAAACTGGTACAGCTCTTAGCCTTAGTCATAAAGAAACCTCTTTAGACAGCGGGCAATGGTTAACGGATTGCTAATGTGCTGAGTGCTGAGCCCTAAACTGAACGTATGCATCACCCATTCTGTGGCCCAGGGAACATCCTAGTAGAAGAGGGAGAAGGACTGTAAGAGCCAGAGGAGGGGGAGGAGTTTCATAGAATGCTACCTTCCAGATATGACATCACTATTGCAACTGTAAACACACAGCAGCTGTGACCATCTGCATAGAACTCGAACATGTGAAAAAGAGCGGAAAGTTGCAGGGGCAATAGTTGGGAAGGAAAAGGAGTCAGCAGGAATAGGAGGGAGCTAAGAGACAACAACTGGGGCAAAGGTAGAACCACAGTACATTGTGTACCAGGAAGGACCTGTCAAAAATAAAATGGTTTTAGGAAACCTGGCTTCTTGCTCAGTGTTGTTTCAGGTGAATGTGATGTGAAATGCACCTGCTCAATGACCCTCAGCTGTTAAACAAATTGCAATTGAGTTGTTTGGTGATGATGGTGATAACCCTGCTACATGCTGCCTTATCTACATACATTAACAGTTGGCTGGCTCCATAATAGTGTCAGATTCAGCCTTAGAGAATGCTCAGACTAAGCCAGAGGGCCATCAGCAAGCAGTACATGAGATCTATCGTTTGCTCTGGTTGCTGATGTCTGTTACCTCCCCTCCCCACCCCCGTCCAGTGACTAAAACAACCCTGAGTGGGAACATGGGGTAGAGCTGACTCTGCCACAGGTTTCTCATGGGTTCTGGGGTCACTCACTGTGTATCTTCTTGTCCATAAAATGGGAACATTCATTGGAAGGGTGGTTTGCAGAACTCAACTGTACTCTAAGGCTCGCTAAGTCTTGATGAAGACATGGGGTATTCACATCTACAATTCATTCTCAAAATGGAGTCTATGAAATTCATGACAAAACAGTTAATTTCGAAATCAGTGAGGTGTGTTTTAGTCTAGGAAGAGCAACCTCTCAGGTACCACTCACCTCCCTATTTCCAGATAGGCTCCTTACCCACCCATCAGTTAGCATCTCCAGGCAAACAGGCAGGAGTCCTACTGGAAAGCAGGCAGATCAAGGCACAAGGTATAAGAAGGCATGCAAGAGATTTTTAACAGGTATACCATTAAAGTGCCAACACGCTAGCTTCAAGGAGTTATTTCTCCCAAACAGTGCATGTTAGAGGCATTTAAATAGTGGCTCGTGACAGGGTCCCTGCTTCTTCTTCACATTCTCCAGCTGTTTGGGAAATGCCGTGGGATGGCTCAGATCAGTGGAAACAAAGTCTTTTAGACACCAGAACAGGACACGCTGGCCTGAAGTCTAAGCTCAGTAGACGCCCTGGAGAAACACTTGTATAGCTCACAATGGGCCCTGTGTCCTGCTCTTAATCAGTTCCTAGGTAAAGTTATTTCATCTTTACAACAGCCCTGGGAGAAGAGTTTTCCACTGAAGGTTTGGATTCACAGAGATTAAGTAACTGCCGAGGTCACCCAGGTGATTAATAGTGCCTGTCAACAAATTATGGCTTCAAACAACAGCTCCATTTCTCACAATTCCATAATCCAGGAGCGTGAGGTCGAAGTATTTGCACAGATACACTTCCTTTCCAAGGCCCATCCTTGCCCATCCTAATGCCTGGTGGACCTACATATTCTTTGGGCTGTAGAAGCATCACTCTGATCCCCACCTCCACCTGCACACACTTTCCACCCATGTGTCTATGTCCCCTCTTCTGTCTCTCGCACTGGCTCTCAGATCCCAGAACTGCCCTGGTAATCCAAAATTATATCACCTTGGCCTCAAATATGACATCTGCAGACTCTTTTGATGTGGGATTTCCCCCCATATGCTGTGAATATGTTTTGTTACCGTTGGTTAACAAAGAAGCTGCTTTGGCCTAGGGCAGGGCAAAATATAGCTAGGCAGGAAAACTTAACTGAAAGCAGGGAGAAGGTGGATTCAGGCAGATGCCATGTAGCTGTCCAAGAAGCAAGACGTAACAAACTACAAGCCTCATGGTAAAATATATAATAATAGAAATGGGTTAATTTAAGATGTAAGAGTTAGTTAATAAGAAGCCTGAGCTAATAGACTGAAGAGTATGCCATAAATAGTAAGCCTCAGAGTGGTTATTTCATAAGTGGCTTCAGGAACAGGCGGGCAGAGAAAACGCAGCCCAGGAGGACCAGTGGGACTGAGAATATTTGTAGCTACACTCCTCCTTCGAATAAGGTCACATTCACAAGTGACAGGGTTAGGAGGTACACATATCCTTATGGCTAAATAGGTGGATCTAACTCAAGCAACTCAATGCCAATGCATTAAGTAATTACGTGGACATTTGTGTGGCATGGAAGCCTCCGAAACCTCCCTTACACCCTGGCTTCTCACAGGTGTCAGCACAAACCCATTAAATTTTCACAAATCAGCACCGAGCTGGAGGGCACACACACACACACACACACACACCACTGACTTTCTTTCTATACATGTTCTAGGAAGGCAGCACATGAAATCTACACTGCCCCCACCTCCCCAAATCAGAGGGGAATAATCACAACAGAAAGTCAGGTTTCAAGGAGGACTGAGTTCAGCCCCACCAATGTTGAAAGCTTGAGTGTTTTCAAACCTCCATGAGCAAATATAAAACCTCACTGTCTCAAATTCACAGTGACAAAAACCGACGCTGATGGAGAATTACTCCCCACGCTGTGAAATCCCAGCACAAGGCAGTGACAGTCCAAAGTACAGTCATCAGGTCATCATTCAGGTACCAGCAGAACTGGGTTTCCCCGGTCAGTCTTTGTTGAAGGAGAGAAGATTCTTCAATGAAGCCTGCTACTTAAGTGTAGAAAACTCAAAGCTGTGGACAATCAATACTGTCACCAAAGCAGGGAGCTCTATTTCCTCTGAGATAGTGATGAGCTCTGGCAAAGCAGCCCTTCTAATCAGATATGATTCGAAACAGTTGGGAAATAAACATCTGCCAATGAGATGCGTGGACAGAAGGCTGTCAGAGCTCCAAGGGCAGTTTGGAATAATAACAATAAAAAGAAAAGATGGTAAACAATGCCAGAGGCCAGAGGAACAAAGGGAAATCCTTTCTTGGTTTGTTCTCATCAAATACCGTAGAAAAATAATCTGTGCTTAGGCAGCTATTCTGGAGGCCAACTTTTGCGCTGCATACATTTCTTCTGTTTGGGCTTGCCTGCTTACAAGCTGTCATTAAAAGGCTTCCATGCTAGATGGAGTCAAGCTGGGTCTCCGGCTAAAGCCAGCAAGAGCCTCCAGGCAGATTCTGCAGACCTTAATGCCTGAGCCTGGCCAGGTGGACTTTTCCTGTTGCTGTTGTGACAACTGTCTTGGTGTTAGACACCTGTGAGAAAGCAGAGCCCATTAGCAGAATCCTACGTCTTTGGCAACCCCAATTAGCCAAGAACACGATGTGGAGCAGAGGTGATGCTCATAGAGTATAGCAGATCATAAGAAAATCACCCAGATTTAGCATTTAAACAAGTGACAATCATTCTGCTTGACATTTAGAGTTGTCCGAAGAACAAGTTGAAGACTCAGCCAATCAATGAAGAAACAGGAGACAGACAAGGAATCGGGAAGGTTGCTGATGTCCTTGTAACTGAGACTTGACTCTATGATCAAGCACACAAAAATTAATATGACAAGTATTAGTATTCCACCTTGAGGCTTGCCAATATCCCTGGACCCTATATTATAATGAGGTCCTTCTGATAAGTTCTTCTTTTGGATGGAGTCCAAGAGGGGCACGTGCCCTGTGGAATTCTACACTGCCACCAGCCATCCTTCAGAGACATTCCAGAATCGTGATGTCATGACTTAAGTAAACTAAAGGTTATCCGCTTCTNCCAGAGCCCCATATGCCGAGAGAAGGGCTCCTCATTAGTATCAAACGACAAGAGTCTGGTCCCCATTACTAGATGAGATTTGTGTGTCTCAAGGACTCTAGAAGACCTGAGAAGCCATCCCTTTTGGATTTCTGCTTAGGAAAGCAAGCATCAGGATCTGATGTGGCGGCGGGGACAGCTGAAGCCTGGAGTCAGTGCTCATCCTTTGACTATTTATGGAAGCTCGGGAGGAAATGTCCAAAGAGCTCTTTACAGCTCTCATAATTAATCCTGAAATTCTAGTTGCCACTCATGGAAAGGAACATACAGATTGCAAATGCTTTGATGATTGTTTTGTGGGGTTTTTTTAGAACAAAAAAAGATTATGAGAGAATTTAAGGAGAAAATGCTAATACATTTTGATAGAAGTTGTAGTGTAATGGTGGGGTGGGGTGAGTAGGGAAAAAGTGTGTAAAATTTTCCCTTTCTTTCCTTCCATTATGTGAACAATTAACTAAGGAAATGACACCTTAAAGGAAACAGATGGAATCATTATATACCTCTATCTGTCTGTCTATCTGTCTGTCTGCAGGCAGGCAGGCAAACAGACAGATATATTTCAGCATATACATCTATGTTACCAACTGATTAAGGGATAGACAAGAAATAAAGGGAAGTCAAGAGATAACCTAGGGTCAGACTGTAGTAGCACACACCTTTAATCCCAGCACTCAAGAGGCAGGTGGATCTCTCTAAGTTCCGGGCCACTCTAATCTAACAGAGCAAGTTCCAGGACCACCAGGGCTACATGGAGACACTTTGTCTTGAAAAACTGAAAAGAAAAAAATGACCTTGGTTCATGAGAAAAGTTGAAGGATAGCAGACCTAGCTCTGTGCTCTGGGTTTGGGAAGGATTACCACCACCCGTAGGAGCAGGCTTAGCAAAACCAAAGAGTTCTCAATGAGGGCCCGGAGAATATGAGGGAAGCGAGCCGAAGGCTGTGTTGTCTCCCACAGGTGGGTTGGAGACAGAGTCTGCCTTACACTGCAGATTCGTGGCCTTTACTTACCCTTTGGTGACTTACCCCATTACACAGGGCTTTACCAGCAAGTTAAGAAGTGAGAGAGGCTGGGCAAAGTTCCTGCTCCTAGCTACCAGGGAGGAAGCAGCAAGTGTTCATTTGCAGGGATTTGAGTAGTAAAACATCTTGTAACAGATGTCCGTGTAATTACTCGGTGCCAGGCTGAATTCCGAGCAATGCTCCTTTGGATGGCTCTCTAGTGGAGGCCTATGTCACACAGTAGGTTTTCACCAGGACCGGAGTCCCCATGGGTCCCAAGTATCACCAAGGCTTTTGCCTATTTCTGCACACTGCAAATCAGTCAGCTCAAATATGCCATGGACACAATCATGAAGGCAGCCCTAAAGCTGAACTTCATCTTCTTGAAGTCTAACAATTTTCCATTATAGACACTAATGATTCACCTTCCAATGCCTTTGAAGTCCCTGGGAGATTTTAAAACCTACTGATGCTTGAAACCCTACTGAGAAAAAAAAATAAGACAGGACTTTGGGAGAGCCAGGGATAAGCAGTTGGGCACAGCCCTTCAGGACAGTCCAGCTTGCGGACTGGCCTGAGAGCCACCAATGACGATCTCCCTCTATCAGGAGGACAGTCACAGCTGCATGGGCTGGCAGTGTTCCTTAGTGGGCAAGGTAGAAAGGTGGTTAGACCATCTTGAGCTAGAGCCAGGCAGCCTGGACTTGAATCCTGATTCTTCTCCTTACTGAATATCGGTTCATATAATTGAACAGTCTTAGTCTTTCCAAGGCAACCAATGCCTTTTTGAACGGGGCAGGGGACTGTTTCAGTTCATGGCATTCATATTATGATGCAGCCAACATTTTAGATCTTACATGATTTGTCACTGGTCCATGTCCCAGTCATCTAGAGCATAAGGACCAATATTTCTGGCTCTTAACTTTAGAAAATCACACACCGGGGCTCACTTTATTTTTTTAATCATTTTATTATTATTATTATTAAAAATTTCCATCTCCTCCCCTC
>LOEQ01010482.1:0-23591 GCA_001685075.1 Bramus lutescens | reverse complement strand
CTTAAATGAATGATGGCACAAAAGCCCAAGGAAAGAGGCAAACTGAAAACGACTCGAGACCCAGTACAGCGCACATCTCAGCCATGAGAGTTGGAGCCACAGTCAGTTGTGTAAGTCATGTATATCTGGCCATTTTCATGAGGTTGTGCTGAAGGAAACCATAAAATCTGTGATTTAAGCATCTTTCCTGGCAACCTGAAAGAGGGCTCCAATCTTTGCCAGATGGTAGAATTATAGACTCTCTTCCTTGGAAAATTCTCCTAAGAAGGGATTTTTATTGCATGTTTCATCTCCTAGTGCAACACTGCTCTCTTTATTGGTACCTTTTCATTCCTTACAGGATGTTAAACATGACTTTTCCAGCGTCTGCCACCCTAACATCCTCTCTTCCAATTATTCACACAAAAATTCCTCTCTTACATGTCTCCTAACAATGCCTCGTCAATTTTTTACGTTTGCAAACTTCTACTATCCCATAGAGGTCCTTCCCTCCACCCCCAGAGAAGGATCTGCTCAGAATAATAATATATATGCAGCAGATGTTCAGTATTCATTTCAACTCCTTAATTCTCTTTAGGGAAGTCTCCTGGGTCTCCAGCTCCCTGCTCCATGGATGATTCGCCTGCTTGCAGAGAATTTCAGTATTTTTTTATTTATGTGTTTATTATTTTATTTTATTTTATTTTTTTTAGTAATGGTTTTTGGCTTCCTTGCCAGGCATGGCCTTTAGAAGTCTATCTTCCTAATGTTTTGAGACTCACAAACTTTGACCAGAGAACAATTCCATAGAAACCTAATACCAGTTTGTTTTCCCTCCTTTGTTTCTATTTTATAAAACACACACACACACACACACACACACACACACATATAGCCTTTTTGTTAAGACTAACCCTTTTTGAAGTCAGATAATTATGTTTAGAATTAATCCAAGCTTAAGATTTAATTCTCAAGAGGTCTATGATACAGGCTGCAAATAAAAGACATCTATAAATAGAGAAACAAGTTTTATTTTTATTTTACTTTTGATACAGCAGAAAAACAGAAACATACAGACAAGAACACAACAGACACCATTATTCCTTTACTTCATTCCCACTTTCTACAGGATATCCTGTAGTGGTCTCTTTTAGATTTTATTCTTTAACTATATGTAGGTGGATGTGTCCGCATGGAGGTCCATGCCTGAGTGGGTACAGGTGTCTTCAGAGTTAAGAAAAGGGAATGAGACCACTGGAAACTGGCATCACAGTCCACGAGTGGCCCAATATAACTGCCTGGAATTGAACTCAGGTCTTCTAGAGGAGCAGTGCGTGCTCTTAACTGCAGAGTCAACTCTTCCACACCCAGCAGCTTTCTGACTTAAACTTAGCTTTTGTGTGAAAGCGTCTGTGTTTCCTGCTCACTCCTGAGTAATTTACATGACCGTATATCTGGTATGATCGTGTTTTAAGGTTAGATACTGGCACATCGCTCCATTTGCATTAATCGTCGTTGTGGTTTTGAAAACCTGAGAGAAGTCTAAGCATTCTAAGATAAGCTGGCTACTCTCGTGGAAGCTTTGGACGTCTTTCTCGGTGGTGTTCAGAGGCGCGCTTGATGCATCTGGATGATAACTGAATGCATTCTTGCTCTTTAGAACCCTTACGTTTCTTGTCTTTGGACTCATGTCTATAGTTTGCAGAAGATCCTAATCGTTAGGTTTTTAAATACTTTCTCTCTCTCTCTCCCCCTTCCTCAACTCTCCTCCTCCCCCTTGCTTCCCTTCCTTCTCTTTCCTTTCCCTCTCCTGAAATTCCTATTAGGAATAAATCAGACCTCCTAGCCCCATCCTATGCTTTATTGTCTGTTTATTAGTTCAGTCTCTATTTGCCTATATTAATCATTTCTAACTGCTCACATGGATTTCCTAATTTGCTGACTTTTTCTTCACTTGTATCTAGTCTTTTATTTTATTTAATCTGAAATTTCAATGTTATTTTTCTTTTATATCTGTAGATTCTCCTGTAATTATACTGATATTTTCCTGTGCTTCTGGGTTCTTCGTTTTTACCCTCAATTATTTAAAGAGACTCTAGGAAACTCCGTGATTCTCTGAAGTATTTGGACCTCTAAACCTTCCTTGAGTGGGATCTGTTTATTTTTGTACTGACAGTTTTAATCTCTTATATTTTACCCTTTGGAGGACTTTTCTTTCTCTTGAAGTTTCTCAGGAAAAGTCTTGGTTCTAGACGCCTCAATCTCTATGTCTTCCTTTGCTCCTATGGGGCTTCACGGATGTCACTGGCTCTGGGGATCCTTAGATAGCACCATTGCATATGTTTGAAACAACAATTTAGCCACANACTGCCTGGAATTGAACTCAGGTCTTCTAGAGGAGCAGTGCGTGCTCTTAACTGCAGAGTCAACTCTTCCACACCCAGCAGCTTTCTGACTTAAACTTAGCTTTTGTGTGAAAGCGTCTGTGTTTCCTGCTCACTCCTGAGTAATTTACATGACCGTATATCTGGTATGATCGTGTTTTAAGGTTAGATACTGGCACATCGCTCCATTTGCATTAATCGTCGTTGTGGTTTTGAAAACCTGAGAGAAGTCTAAGCATTCTAAGATAAGCTGGCTACTCTCGTGGAAGCTTTGGACGTCTTTCTCGGTGGTGTTCAGAGGCGCGCTTGATGCATCTGGATGATAACTGAATGCATTCTTGCTCTTTAGAACCCTTACGTTTCTTGTCTTTGGACTCATGTCTATAGTTTGCAGAAGATCCTAATCGTTAGGTTTTTAAATACTTTCTCTCTCTCTCTCCCCCTTCCTCAACTCTCCTCCTCCCCCTTGCTTCCCTTCCTTCTCTTTCCTTTCCCTCTCCTGAAATTCCTATTAGGAATAAATCAGACCTCCTAGCCCCATCCTATGCTTTATTGTCTGTTTATTAGTTCAGTCTCTATTTGCCTATATTAATCATTTCTAACTGCTCACATGGATTTCCTAATTTGCTGACTTTTTCTTCACTTGTATCTAGTCTTTTATTTTATTTAATCTGAAATTTCAATGTTATTTTTCTTTTATATCTGTAGATTCTCCTGTAATTATACTGATATTTTCCTGTGCTTCTGGGTTCTTCGTTTTTACCCTCAATTATTTAAAGAGACTCTAGGAAACTCCGTGATTCTCTGAAGTATTTGGACCTCTAAACCTTCCTTGAGTGGGATCTGTTTATTTTTGTACTGACAGTTTTAATCTCTTATATTTTACCCTTTGGAGGACTTTTCTTTCTCTTGAAGTTTCTCAGGAAAAGTCTTGGTTCTAGACGCCTCAATCTCTATGTCTTCCTTTGCTCCTATGGGGCTTCACGGATGTCACTGGCTCTGGGGATCCTTAGATAGCACCATTGCATATGTTTGAAACAACAATTTAGCCACAACTTAGGTCTGGGATCTTCATTCTGCAAGATGATTTTAGTCACTCAGAATGTAAACAGAACCTTGTGAGTTTCCCATGTTTATCCTGACAAACAGGGCATTTTCAGTTTTTAGCAGCATTTTTTTACTTACTCTCTGACAGTTTCATTTGTGTATCTATAACATATTTTGATTATATCCATCCGTAGATCCCCCAACACTGCCCCTTTCCACCTTCATGTTCTCTCTCTCTCTCCTACTGGGTTTAATTACTGTCTTCTACATGGGCATGGAAGCACAAGACCCATGAATGTATTAAGATCATGCACCACAGCATGGGCCACCCACCAGGAGTCCCTTCCCAGTAGAACTATCAAATGCCAACAACTCTTCAACTCCGGGTGCAGCCACGTGACCTCCTCTACCGCGGGAGCTGGAATATTACTGACTAGCTTGCTCTTGTGTGAGTCTTGTGACTCACAGCTGCTGTGAGTCCCTGAGCCTAGCAGCCACAGCGTGTCCAGATCACAGCATTCACAGCACTCCTCCCATCCCCTTGCTCCTATGTGGTTTTCAACCCCATCTTCCATGATGCTTCCTGAGCCTGGTGGTGGGGATTGATAAGAACACCTTCCTTAGGGCCGAGCGCTTATTCTCAGCACTTTGACCAGTTATGCATCTTCTTGTTGACCGCTACCTGCTGCAACCAAGAAGTTTCTCTGACCAAGGTTGACAGTAGTGAAAATATCTATTAATATAATGTAAGTACTTAGAATGCCTTTTTACAGGGGGTCCATTTAGTAAAACAATAATAGCGGGTCCTTTCTTAGAACCTATGTCCTCCCCACTCACAGGCTTTTGACAGATTCCTTCATGTGTAGCAGACCTCAAATCCGACATAAAAAAAAAGCAGGTTGATTATCTCCATAATATTCATGCCATTATTTCACCAGTGCAATACCAACTACTTGCCTTGCAATTTGGTGTCGTAACATTCAGGGAGGTATCTGGCACTAGAATTTTTGTTAATAGCCTTGTCTTCTGGGAGAATAAATACTTTTCCACCCATACAGGGTAGTCCATTCAAAATCCTTCAAAAACTTCAATTTTAAAATTAACTTGCATAGTAGTGACCTTCCATAGACCTTTTCACATCTCCTCAGTTTGGGTTAACCCACTACCACCATCTCCATGGGACAGTTTCTCATCCACTCTTTCACTGGTGCCCTGCAAGAGTGCAGCAGACACATTGACCCCTTGCGTAGGCCCATGATCTCATCTCTGCCCCTGAATAGTTGTCAAACTTCAATCCAGGAGAAAGCATGACGGATCCCCAGTTCTTCCCCACACATCAACGTTGGAGCTTGCTTTCTTAAGACTCGCTTTTCTATCTTTTGGGCACTCAGTGTTTTGCATTCTCCCTTGGAAATGGAAGACACCATAAGAAAGCCTCTGAAACCTTCCCTGTCTGTGTGTTTCTCACCCATCCATCAGCTGCCCTCTGCCCTGTCTCAGGTTCCGGAAGAGCCACCTGTGAGGTCAGTGTCCTCTTGTCTTCTCAAAGACATCAATGCCTTTCTCTCCTGGCCCAATTTCTCCTTCTTCCTGGATGACTCTAGTTGATATAAAAAAAAAGCTTGACATATTTCATTCATGAGAGGATTCTTCTGGACTCTTATAGGTCTACTATCCCATATCTCTTCACACAAAACTCCTTCCTTTCTGTCTCCAGTTCCTCTCCCGTTGTATTTCATCTACTTCAATGAAGAAACTGTCCTCGTTATTCTAAAAGAAATACTATTTTCAAAGTCACCAATGATTTCCATACTGCTGATTTCGCTCTCAGTGAACATCTTCCTTGAACATAATGTGAAATGATTGGTGGTCCCCTTGTGGAAGGCCTTTGAACTTTAGTGCTCAGGAATCCAGTTCCTTTGCTCTCCTTTACCCTTTTTGACTATTTTTCTGTTTCATATGAAGTTATGGAATGTCTAAGTCCGATCTTTGAATGTCTTCTATTTCCTAGTCAGACTGAGTCCAAAGAATGCTCCAACCAGTCCCAAGATTTTGAATGTCATTTATAAGTTGATAACTCCAAAATATCCATCTCTGCTGTATAGCTCTCACTTTTGATCCTCAGATTCGTATGCTAAATTGCTCTCAACATCTACAGTAAAGTGACTCATGGACATGTCACACACATCATGCCCAATGCTGACTTTCTAATCTTTCTTACCAATCAATCATGCTCTACCCTCAGTTTTCTCCACCTTAGCTAACAGCAGCTCCATTCTTCTGAAGGTTCAGGCAAAAACATGTGACACTACCACTGATTTCTTCACTTGGACCTGAAGGTAAAGTTCTAGAGTTAGGGCATTTGTTCCATCCAAACGCATCTAACTTTATGAGAGGTGCTGGGGATAGGGCTCACTGGTTAAGAGTGTTTAATCTGGAAACATGAGGACCTGAGCTTGAATTGCCACAGCCCATACAAGAATCGGGTATAGAGACTAGAGAGATGCCTCAGTGGTTAAGAGCACTGGCTGCTCCTCTAAAAGGAACTACTAACATCCATCTGTAACTCCAGTTCCATAAGTATTCAGTGCCCTCTTCTGGATTCTGTGAGTACTGCACCCACATGGTACACAGCCATACACACAGACAAAACACCCATACAACCAAACAAAAATGAACAAAATCTAAGGGGAAAAAATAGGGCATGGTTGTGTATCCCTTAGACAGATGGATCCCCAAAGTATGCTAGCCAGTCAGCCTAGCCAAAACAGTGAGCTTCCATGTCAGTGAGAGTCCCTGTCTCAAAGCAATAAAATGGAGAAGGACAAAGGGAGACAGCTGATGTCCTGCTTAGGCCTTGTCATGCTCATAGATGTGTGCACCTGCACGATCATTGCATGAACCACACACACACAGCCCAT
The DNA here is from genome assembly GCA_001685075.1 of Bramus lutescens. Classification (NCBI taxonomy): domain Eukaryota; kingdom Metazoa; phylum Chordata; class Mammalia; order Rodentia; family Cricetidae; genus Bramus; species Bramus lutescens. The sequence continues at coordinate 17,260 of LOEQ01010482.1, read as the reverse complement.
ATACCACACACATACTCACATACACAATCTGTATGAGAGTGTGTATTCTATATAAAAATTAAATAAAAGTAAGTTAAAAGGAACATACCAGAGTTCTAAAGGTTAAGTGGAGGGAGAGATCACACCTAAACATAGATAGAAACCTGAAACTCTTATGCATTTCTGGGTTGAAGAGGCTTGTGTGATGCTCCTTGGGCATGTGTGTGTGTGTGTGTGTGTGTTATTATTTCATAGTTAAGGTGGGAGAGAATGGGACCGGCAAAGCAAGATACATCTTCCTGATTAGTTGAGCCTCCTTCTTTGCTCCTCCCCCTCAGATCAGTTGCTGTATTTTATCAACACTCACTTCTAAATTGCTGCTTATAGGCTTCCTTCTCTCCAGTTATTTCACCCCCTCTTTACCCATATTTCCCTTTTCCTTTGTGCCACAATGCCAGTCCCCTTGAACTTTGCCTACTGAACACCCTGCATTTAGATTTGGGCTAATAGCAAGAATGAATTTTCAATAAAAAGAAAAGAGATTCACTCTCAAGGAGATCGGTAGTTCACCGTAGAGCATATTTGACAATGCGTACTAAGGATGGGTGCTTCTACAGAACTGCACAGAGGACAGTGTGCAAAAGGGAAAAACTGGAAATTATACTACGGAGGCGGGTGTCTTTATAGGACTCACTCAGAATCCACGCATGACTCCTCCCACTTTAAGAATGAAGGTATTCCATGACATTAACTATATTCTCTGCCTTGTTTCTGCCTTCATGTATCTGCATTCTAGCAATGCTGTTTAAATATTTGCTCTGAATTGTTTGTTCCCACACTCTGCTCTTGTTGGCCCATCTGTCTGGAAAACTGTCAGTGCACATTGCAGGATTGAACCTTACTCATATATGAGACCCTGAATACAGCGCCAGGCTTGTCTCCTCCTTCCCACCTCCTCCCCTCCTTCTCCCCCTCCTTTTCTTTTTCCTCCTCCTTCTTCCTAGAGAGATTAACTCAGTTCATCCAACTCTTAATCTTTAAAATCATCTATAAACAGACCTTGCTACACCTTGTTAGATGGCAAAGAGGAGAGACAACGGGTTGGTTTGGGAAAGGAGTTGCCCCAAACTTCTCCTTCTGGAATGAACTTTATTAGGAGAAAGAGCCCCAAAACCATGAGCAGGTTTTGAGGTGAAAAACCATTGGAAAGGAACAGTATATTGTATCAGCGACAGCGCAAACGGAGTCTTAAGGGAAAGAGACAGTTTGCATTTCCCTTTAAGGCCTAGAGCAATGCTTCATTAACAGAGATTGCTTACAGTAAAAACAAGAGAGGTAGCCATTGTGGACAGAATGATGGGGGAGGGTTAAGGGAGAGCCTTCAGAGAAATCCCCCAAACAACGGAAAATATGTAACATTTATACCCCTTCTAGGGGCTTGGGGAAGCTTTGTACCACATGATATAGTTCAAAACAGTCTGTGTGACAGATTGCATGGAAGAGCCTGGTGGTAGGTAACACCATGAATTACAGGCTGTAAGAACCATGGCACATGGCAGCTTCTTACCTCTCTGACTGAGAGAGCAATCACCAGAGTCGTGTGGTCTAATTCCTTCAGTCTGTGAGCCGGCCTCTTCGACTGGCTAACATCTTAAAAGGAGCGAGCTCGCAATCATCACATAAGTAGGTTTCCCCGCCTCTAAAGAGCATAAAGTGTGTCACAGGAAACAATCTTTCCCCTTGGCAACTGGCTGAGATTCTGTCAGTGAATGTCCACAGGCATACATAAAATATTCAGTCTGACTCAAGCAGGGTGCAGTGGGTCCCTGAATTTCCTAGCAGTGTGCAGGGAGAAAGCCCAAAACTAGGACTGTATGGGTCCACCTCACATCGCACCCTGACTCGTGGTGTTCAGCTCAGATAACACATGTACGATCGTCAGAGGCAGACAGGGTGTAAATAGTGTTCAAAAGGACATTGTAAAGGACCCGAGTGTATCAATTAGATGCAGATAATGGAAAACTGGGTGTTCTAGGTGGAGAAACACTTAACCATAAGGGTGAGGAGGCTGTTGGAAAGAGAATAGTAACCCCCTTTGTCGTAGTGACCCTCTGCCTGGCTTCTACACTCCTCCCTCCTCACAATCATGAGCCTCTACTTTATGCCTGATTGGATGTGACTCTGGGCTTCGGACACAGCCTGCTTGACACAGTGTTCAGTTCTGCTGGTTGTGGTCTTTGCTTCGGTCTGCCATTCCACACCAGCCCCTGCTCTCTTGCAACAAGCCCGAACGGGACAGCTATGTGAGGAGAGCATAAATGCTATGCCACATTCTTTCTGGAGTGTGAGAAGATGGAGCTCAGATCCAAAGCCCTGAAATCCGGTGTGAGCCTGGACAGATCTCTCACAACCAAGAATGAATGTGCTACGCCTTGTCATGGAGTTTCTGTGAGGAAGGGAGCCTATGAACCCTTTCCCCTTTGTCGAGTAGCCTGGAGGAAAAGCATACAGAATCCACACGGTGGGGTTTGTCCCATCCTAGATAACGAAGAGCCCCTTTCTTGCCCATACCAGCTTCCTTGCATCCTTATCTTAAGGACTGGTGGGTGTGTGTGTGTGAGAAAGTAGATCTTAAAGGGGTGGGGGTGGAGATTGGGAAAACCAGGAGGACACAGCTTACCTTCTTCCAATCAATGAGGACAAAGATAGGGACTTTTCCAGCTTTTATCAGTCAAAGTGACAAAGTACAACATTGCTGGGTCCTGGGCCCTCTAAGATATCACTGTTCTAGAGTTAGGCAACAAGGTAAAGGGACTTGACATATGTGTGACAACAGAGAAGGTACTTCAACTTGAGAGCTCCACTCCACCATCATCAGACAAACACAAACCACTCCATCACTCCATGAGCCCAGCAGAGAGCCTATCTCAGGAGCCTGCAGGAATCATGTCCTTGATGGCTCAGCTTAGACAGGACAATGTACACTGTTGACAAGGAGGGAGAACACAGACAACCTCCTCAACCCCTGTGCCAAGGTACCAGCATCGGCTGCAGAGCCTAAGAGAAGACAGACACATGAATCAAATTACTGATCAAGCTCAGTATATTGGATACTTTGAGATACCTTTGGATTTCTGTCTCATGTTTTCCCTAAACTAAACACTGATGGAAAATAAGAAAAAGCGGATATCAGATAATTGGGGAAGCAAAGTCAAGGGTTATATCTTCCCTTACACGCCACTTCTTACCTAAGTCAGTTATATGTTCCATACCACTGTAGCCAAGTCTCTTAGCATCACAACTGTTTTCCACTTGTGAGATGGGGTGGCATGGATCTCACGGTATTTGGGGTTAAGGAGACTAAGGAAGGAGCATTTAAATGTTAGCTGTCGGCAGTGAGAAGCAGATGGAAAATTAGCTTGTCCGGGAAGGTAGCCAATTATTTATTCCACTTCTCCCAGGACTGTAATCTTTCTTGCAAGAGAAAGAGAGCATGCCCTTCTTGTGCCTTCTCAGCCTGCAGGTCTCAGTTTAAAACCTTAAAGGTCACTCTCTCATCTAGGTCTATGTTAGCCATTGCCAAGTAGGTGTTATCTATATTTTTCTTTAGGACGTTTCCTGTCATTTAGCTTACAGTCCTAATCAGGATGTGAACTTATTTGCCGGGTTATTCCTTATCTATGTCCAGCCCCTACTACACTCCCAGGGGGTCAGACCCATGTCTGTTTTTTTTTTCTCTTACGCATCTAATATAATTACATTTGTGCTAGCACTTATATTTTATTAAATCTTAGTTATTAAGGCTCAGAGGCTCTAGTTAAAGAATCTGAAATAAGCAGTCTTTTTAGTTTGTCCCTCCCTGTTGCTTGTTTGCTTACTTTGGCAGGGAGAAAGTGAAATGTATTTTAGATTTTTTTTTGAACTTACAGACCTCATCAATATAAACCACAGATGTGATATTTTAATAGATGGAACTTTATGAATTTTTGCTATCAACATCAGGAATTTTCTACTTGCCCCATGAGATGTAACCCCCAAACTGTGTTACTATAGCAACCTACATTTATTGAGACAAAAGCAAAAGCAACCCATAAATTAACATCAACCATCCCCTGAATGATCCTCCCAGAAATGAACCTCAGTGTCCTAGATGATATGCCAAATGTTAGGTTAGTACCGTGTTTGACACCTACACATAGAGGGAAAACAAGCATGTACAAAAACTGGAATTTCGTAGCATCAATAGAAACTGTGAACTGAGAAACAAAAAGAAATTACATTTAAACGTAGTGCTTGGTTGTCACATAAGCAGTGCTGGAAATAGTCGTATACTAATTTCAGAAATTTTCCTTACTTCCCTGCTGACTTTGGCCAAGGTGACTGAAGAGATTCCATGGGGGATGGACCACTCATCCCAAGCCTGTTATCTTGTGCAAATTCAGTGGTCAGCTAATTATCTAGTTCCTGTTATTAGTCAAGGTTCATATGAGCCAGTATGATTTTCCAGAAATACCTTTAACAAACCAAAAATTAGAAAAGAAAAGAAGAGAAGAGAAGAAAAGAAAAGAAAAGCTACGTCTCTTGACTAACTGGAGGAGGTTGTTAGATACAGCAGCCTTGTATAAATTATAGAAAAGTTTCCGAAAGCTTCTTGGTTGGGATTCCGAGAGGCCCAGTCTGTCCTTAGGTGGGTTCTTAGCAGCACTGACAGAGAAAAGGCATAAAGTGACAGCCTTTCTCATGGCATTCTACAGCTATGCCCCACAGGTACCACACTAGTCAGTGTGCAGTGACATTGACTTGAAGAAAATAAAATATTATTTGGAAGAGCACAGTTTTGCTGTTCAAAATGGTCCAGCATCAACAACATAAGTCTTCTTAGTCAGTACGTGAAGCCACCTCAGATCTATTGACTCAGAGCCTGGAAGTTGAGATTTGACAGCGTCACAAGCACATTAGAGGATGGGAAGCACTCGTTGATCTTGCAGATTTTCCAAATAAGTGGTGGAGAAAAAGAAGTCTGGAAAATGTGCACTTGTGGAGGACGAAGATGGAAGCTGATTCATGGTTTAGCCATCACTGTGTGTCGAAAAGTAAGCATATGACACAATTGCTAACTAAAGGAGAGGCTAGACGGAGAGGCCAAGGCACTTTGTGGGAAGTGATGCACATCTTGTGGCATACAAGTCCTTCTTTATTCCTTCATCCTCCCACTATCTCCTGCTCACTAGGTCTCCTGGGATCAGAGAGGAGAAGTCTGTGTCTGAATCTTGGCTCTTTTACTATTGGAGAAGTTGCCCTGGGTTTCTACCTGTTTCTTCAGTCAAAGGTAAAAATAAGAACAAAAACAGGATAAAACATTATATTGTTATAGAGGTCAGAAGCTAGGAAGGGCCTATAGGAGGCGGAAGGTAAAAAACCTAAGTCAGGCAAGGAGTAGTTTAATGTATGTGACATGAAAGTAGACAGGGGATACTGAGGTGGAAAGGGTGAAGCAAGGATGGGAATATGGGGGAGAGGAGTATGTAGGGGGGAGGGTTAATCAAAACTAAACGTCTTTGAAAGGCTTTATAAAAACCCATTACTTGGTCAGATAATTTAACGTGTAATTTTAAGGGAGTTTAATAATGGCACCCTGTATGTGTGGATAATGTCTCTCCCAAAAGACAGGGGTTGTTAAACAAAACCAGAAGTGGAATACTGCGTCATGAATGATTGGTCAGAGAAGCCCCAGAGGTACTTAAAACAACACAGGCTGTTGTTATTCCCTTGGATGTCCAGCAGAACTAGATGATGAGGCCATATTACCAAAGACAGCACAGACTCCGAGTACAGAACATAGAGAAATAAATCTGGAGCTGACTTGGAAACTTCCTCTCTGCTGACTAGTTTCCATCGTGCTTGGCGTTCCTACACAGGCTGCCGGGGAGGAAAAACCTCTCAATGGACTTTCCCAGCAGTGGACCTTACAATACTACCCTGCCAAGTGAAAGGCAGCCATTGGCGTAACANGCAGGCGTGGTATGGGGCAGGTAATCAACTGCTTTTTTCTTACATTGGATTTGAGGTCTTCTCTATAGGAATGAATTTATATCTGGTACTGTAAACCTTGTCAAAATCACACAGCTGAGGAGGTCATAGGCCCTAAGGAAGAGGAGCCTATCAATGCTGGGTTGCTAAATGGACATGTCTAAATGCCTCCTAAACATGTATGTTTATACATGTAGATAAGTGCTGATCTTAACCTTGGTCAAAGAAGCATTGTTTTGTAGTCAACGGCAGTCAATTAAGAGACTCACAACTGATCAAAATGCTAAGAATAAGTAACTATTGAATCCCCAGCCCTAAACTGGATCTCTACGTCAGCCTCCCTGAAGACTTGAACATCACAAAATCAGGGAGAGTAGAGAGGTTGTAAGAGGATGAGAAACACCATAAAATGTTGCCCTCTGAACACAACGTGGACATTGCACTCACGAAAGCTCAGAGCCATGGGTATAAGCAGATCTGCACAGGACCAAAGTCAACATTCCAACACGGATAGGTAGGGGACCATGAGTCCCCATAGCTAAGAAGTTATTGGTGGTTGGTGTCTGCTGGAGGAGAGGGACTCATTTTTCCTCAAGGGTACAGCCACTGACAAGATCCAAAGATCCAATAAATAAGTCCACATGCAAGCAACTATAATCAAACTCAGTGGGCTAGTTTCTATCTTCAGATAGGAAAGTAGGAAAGAGACTTCCTTGGTAGTAAAGTATTTCCAGAGGAAATTGGGGAAAGTGGAATAAAGGAGAAATGAGAAGGATAAATATGACAAACATGTATTATAAACACATACAAAATGGTCCAAATACTATTCAAAGCAATTTTAAGTGCAGAGTTATAAAGTCCTAGCTCACCTGGGCACATGGCCGCAGGTCTCCAAAGAGCAGTTCGAATCTCCCCACTACTGAAGCCATCATCTTGATGACTCTGTCTGGTGTCTTCTGTTTTCCTCCCACCACTTCAGCCCCAAACACCCTATGTACTTCTGTCTGCAGTGGGAATCCCAACTCCAGCACACCTATGTGGAAAGCCCATCATATGTCAAGTGTCCTAAAGCTAAGGTGTTTTGATGTGGGTTTTTTAAATCAAGTTCTGGGATGAAAAAAGTTAGAAACTAATATTCTATCAGGCATTTATTATTTGACAGGACACTACATGGGCAAGCTAAGTATTTTGTAACTTTGTATTACGCTTATGTCAAAGTTCTCATATTATCATACTATTAGTATGATATCTTACTATTAATATGCTACTTAATGCTTTACTTTCTTATCAAATTTAATTTTTTCTCTTTTGAAGTTTTGCAATTCTTATGCTCTATGTACCAATACTGGAATTAAGACAGACAACAGTAATGACATCCCAGAATTTGGAGCAAGATGAGCCAGACCTCAAACCTAGATGTCCCATGTCAGGGGACATGGTAGTCGAGAGTGATAACTGGGGTGAATGTGACTCCCTTAGTCAGCTACAGAAAGTATTTCAGGAAAATCTTTCTGCTGATTCATTATATATTTAAAGAAAAAAAACAACAACTGGGTCATTTTTTACAAAATCCCTTGTTTCTTGTGCAACTTTGTTGTGTCAACTCAACAATGTAGTTGTGAGATTGGTCACATGGGGGCTGTGTACAGAAGCAAAGCTCCATAAGCATCCATGTCTACCCACTCGTGTCTCAAGGTGAGCTCCTTAAGGGATGACACTGTGACCTTCATACATGTTCCACAAACATGAGTGGTAATCTATAAATGTCTGCCCCTTGAACAAGATGTGAATATTTGTATGGGAGCCTATGACCTCAAAAGAAGCGAACTGGTTCTATTTTGTTACAGAATCCATCTTTCCACGCACAAATACAATGATGGGCATCCAAGCCTATGTCATTCACATTCCCTTTCTTCTTGCCCATCAAATCTGTAGACATTGTGCAGCATTATATTCCTGAGAGTCTTTACCTACATAATCCAACACGCAAGATCTGAACCCAGAATGAGTTAACCCCCCAGGATCTTAATGAACATTGGGTCCTCATCAGCCTGTTGGGTTCATGTGTGTTTCAGAGCTCCTGCCTGCCCTGTGACTCTTGCCAAAGATGGGGAGCAGTTGGGTGTTGCCTTCCAGGATGTCAGCCAGCTTTTCTTGGCAGGAGCAATGCTTATTGTTGGAGTTCCCAAGTTGGGTGTTCATGGTCAGGAGCCAGTGAAGATGCTCCCGTGTCTCCTATCAAAACCTCACACAAGGTGGCAGGGCTCCTGGACTCAACACATCACTTGAGTCCCAAGTCTCACTTCTCTGTTACTGGAGTCTTCATTATATAAATGAATTCTCCTTTTGCCAAGTCTTGTCGGAGGAACAGGCTGTTTGAAAAGGGAGAGAAAAGAAATGTTGGCTCAAAGCCAGGAGGTGGAACTTGGGCCAGAAAACCTGCCTCCCACCTCTCTGCCAAGGCCTTTCCGCTCTGGGCTGCTCTTCACAGCCAGATGTCAGGGTGGGGTGGCAGGCATCCTATCTGAGGGCAGAGACACCGAGGGGAAGGCTGTAGGCTTGTATCCAGGGACAATGATGACAGAGCCAGGAGAAGCAACAAGGTTTCCTCCTTCAGAGACCAAATCAAGAAAACAGGTCTGCTGGACCAAATGCCTCCAAGTTCCAAGTCACTGTGCCATAGCCAGGGAGTGTCTGGGTTAAGTGGTAGACCCGGCAATGACCTGGACATCAGGGTCAGTGAGTTGCTTCTCACATAGCCAGAGCAGCCCTGGGCATGGTGTGTCTGCAAAATTCCAGACACATTTCCTGAGATAAAATGACATTTATTAAGGCATTCTAGAAATTAAGAACAAGTGGAACTGCCTCCCTAGGCCTTGACCTATAGTATATCTGCCAACTGCTAGTAACCTCCAGTGGGTGGAGGAAGAAAGCAGTCTTCGAAACAACAGCTACACTTCTCTCGGCCACTATGCCTTCCTTTCTCTCTTCTCCGTCCCTGTTCTAAAATCTTAGCCATGTCTGGGCTGGGAGTCAGAGAACATCTGACCCAAATTCTGACTGTGGGAGTAATGGCCTGACATTGGAACACCTAGGAGTCCTGAGGAGCACACACAGAAGGGAATCAGGATAGATGTCTTGGGCCAGTGCCTGGAGCCCACATCATTGCCCCTTGACCTCTAGCTCCATCGTTACAGTCTCTCCTAGCCAGTCTGTCAGCCTTCCTTTGCACACTCATCCAGCCTGAACTCACTCCAGCCTGAAGCCAAAGGAACATGTTGACACGTAAATCCAATCATGTCACTTTTCAGCTTAATCCTGAATGCTTTCCCAGGGTCTGCAAATACACCTCTCATCAGTCTCTTTAGGTATCGATCTCCATGTCCACACTCAGTGTGCCCCGGCTTACCCAGCCTCTTCCTGTATTGGAATCCAGGAGACTTCCTCCTGCCTTGACCTTGTTGTTCTCTTTGTTTGGGCATCCTCTCTGCATCCCCTTTGTCTTCCACACAGTGTGAAGTTTACCTGAACAACTCCTACTCGGTCTGTCTGCATGCCTGTCTTCCCCACTCCACGCCACTTAAAGCCAGGTGACCTTCTCCTAGTTCTTGGAACCCTGATATTGGATCTCTTGTCACAGTGGATAGTAACCTCCTGATGTTCTCAGCAAATACCCCCTGTACCCAACTCGCTCAATGGTAAGCGGTATGCCAACTTTTCTACCACTGGGCCTGGTACAAATGACCAACAAATTTGGATATTCATTCCAGACAAATTCTGTCTGTCATCTTGCATCCTGATCTGAGGAGCTATTTTGTATGGAATAGGGACCTGGTGAGCCGTTGGGCAGCAAGCCAATGCAGGAAAAAAACCTAGACAAGAAAGCAGTCTTGTTAGGTCAGGGGTCCAGGATATTTCCCCATGTTCTTCAGCTATGTGGTGTTCCTCACTTCGACAAAATGATCCTCCACTTCTTAATGATTCAAAGACACAGAGGTTCTGCCCCATACAAACTCTTTTACATTACTTAGAGGCCAAGACGGGAATGTCAGCCAAGGCACACAGAGAACCAGAAGGATGGTTCCCTGAGAGTTCTGAGATGTTTTATGTGGATGTGTACACTCTGACAAAATATGCCTTTCCTCATGTGGGCAGATTGCATTGTGGATTGCACTCCTGCTGCTCCCTTCGGCCAACCTACTAGGTATCACACACCTTAAACCCGAAGACCAGAACCTCTTTGTCTTTGAGCTTCCATGTAAATGCAAAATATGTGGGTGGATACCTTAAGACCTAACAGCAAATTACTGATTCATTTTATTTTTTTAAAAATAGTTTTGTTAATTCTTTGAGACTTTCATTCAATGCGTTTTTATTGTATTTGACCTTCTTACCCAACCTCTCTCAGATAAACTCCCATTTCACACCCACTCAAATTTGTGTCCTCATTTAAAACACACACATATGTATGTGTATATAATACATATATATATACATACACACATATGTATGTGTATATAATACATATATATACATACACACATATGTATGTGTATATAATACATATATATATGAATACACACACACATATATGTGTGTGCTCGCTAAGTATAATCTGTGCTGCCTTGAGTGTGTGACCATCTACCAAACTTAGTAGGGTTCACACCCTTAAAAAAAACTGCCTGTGCCTCTCCCAGAAGTTATCATTTGCCAATAACTCCCCAGCTAAGGGTGGGACTTCATGCTCACCTCCTCCCACCTCCAGCTATCTCTTGGAGTTGCATAGATCGTGTACACATTGTCGCAACCACTGAGTTCATCTGTGGAACTGCCCTACTGTGCCCAGTAAACACGGTTTCCTCGTAGCCATCCACTGCCTCTTTCAATCTTTCAGTCTCCTCTTCTACCGAGATCCCTGGACCTTGGGAGAGAGTGTGTGTGTGTCGTATAGATGCCCCAGTTAGAGCTGAGCATTTACAGTCTTTCATTATTGTGCACCCTGACTAGCTGTGGGTCTCCATGTTAATCACTATCTGTCGCCAAAAAATAAAGACTCTGATGAGGATTGAGAGATTCATTTACCCAGCCGTTCTCAATCAGTGAGTCATGACCCCTTTGGGGATCAAATGACCCTTTCACAGAGGTCGCCTAAAACCATCGGAAAACATAGATGTTTGCATTACAGTTCATAATAGTAGCAAAAGTACAGCTTTGGAGTAGCAAGAAAAATAATTTTATGGTTGGGAAATCACCACAACATGAGGAACTGTATTAAAGGGTCATTGGGGAGGTTGAGAAACCACTGCACTTATTTATGGATATAACTGTGAGTTGTTAGGAGTCAGTTTAATTCTATGTCCACTTAGAACAATAGTAGTAGATAGACTCTCTTCTATAGTCTATGACTTGTCATTTAAAATGGAACTTTCTAGAAGACATCTAAATTCAACCACAGATATCAACTAATGGATAGCATTGCTGGCTAAGCCTAGTTCCTTTATGCTCAATAAAATATATTATGATTTACTCATGAGCATTGGTAGTATTAATTTATTAATCAGTGGCCATTATTGCACAACCCTGGCTCCCTGATGCTCAATAAAATCTAAATACATGTGGCTTACTCATGGCCATTAGTAATAAGCCTGGAACAGAATTCTCTGTCACACACTATGAACAGTCGTGAATCTATAAATATCCTTTCATGGTGATTTTAATAAAGATAGATATATTAATTGTCAGAATAAGATTTAGAAAATAAATGCCCATTTGGTCACGAGTCTTTGAAGAAGGGGCCACCAGAATCTTGGGCAAAGAGAGATAGAAAGTGAGCTATGCCCCTTCCTTTCTAGGCTATGGGAGGAGAGCAACTCACTCTCTCTCTGGGACAGTCCTTTTTTTCCTTCTGCATTCCTTAGTGCCCAGGATAGCTGGGCTTCCTAATTTGGAAGTGACCACACAGCAAATCCCAGTAAGCCTGTGATGTCCTGCCGTGAACTCCCTGGGAGACAGCCTCCACCCCAGGTTACACAATGGACACCTCCAGTTAGCTCTCCAGCTGCTTTCCAAGGTTCACCAGAATGAGATTTAACACTGTAGTCCAGAGCACCCCATTCCTTGAAGTGGGGGCCTAATGGGAGACCTAGTAATACACTGATATCATTAGTCAGCCGTCTTGAGGGAACAATCCCTAGGAAGCTGGGACAAAAAGCAGCACTGAGATTTGATATCTATTCCCTCTGAGGATTGTACAGTGTGGTGCCTACTCTAGGCAGCGTTGCCACTGAAAGAGTTTCCCCAACATCCACCTCCTTATCTTTGCACAGACATTGATGGACAGGCTTTTATAGCACAGACATTGTCTACTCCTCATGTCTTCCAGAAGCTCTTCCCAGCTTTCTCACCCTGCTCAGTGTCACTTTGGAAATGGCCAGGACATCACTTATTTTGCATATACCTAGATGTCTAACACACTACTGGGCTCATCAAAGTCAGATAAGCAACAAGTGGGCTCAGGCTGAGGGAGGACACAAGAGAGAGTATGAAGGCATAAGAGAATAGTGGGGGCTCTAACTCACAGTTTTCTCATTTAAGCTTGTTCTGAGGACTCTTGCAATTGAGTTCAGTCAGGGAAGCATCTGTGTGGGGGTTCTGAGACAGTATCTAGGTCTAACTCTATCTATGAGACATCTCCAGCAGACATAGCAGGTAGGTATAGGCTCTAAGTAACAGGGGCATGATTCAAAGTTCATGTTTGTATTTATAGCATAAATATCATTTTATCATTAAATGAAGCTTAATTTAAAAAAGAAAGATGGATCATCACTGATAGTTAAACACAATTGATGTTACTTTTACCTATTTTCAATTGTGATTGGATGTTGCATCCAGCATAGCTTGGCTCTGGAAACCTCACTGGGCTGACGGGGGAATAAAGAAGGGACAGGCACATGAGCACAAGTGCTGAACTGAAAGCCGTGATGCAGTGGCTGTGCTCACCCCGATGGAAGGCACCTACTATGTCACAGTCTAGCTCAGAGCCTTTAACAAGAACAACACAGGAAGAGAGGTTAGCTAGTCTGTGTGGGGGGGCCTTTGTAGGGAGAAGTCTCAGGCTGTAAACATCCAGGAGAAGGAAGGCGCTTTCTGTACACTGTCAATATCTGGACTAGGTGTGCCAGTTCCCAGGGGACCGAGGCACTGCATCCTGGACATGGCTATGCTCATGGCAATAATACACATTCGCCCAGGACTTCATCCTGTGTCACTCAAACTGGACACCAAACTCCAAAGATAGAAAATTCCTACCAGACTCTGCACAGATTCTTATGGCTGGTTCACATTCTGTCTTTCCTGCCTCCTCCAGCCTAAAAGCTTGAAGACACAAGAGTTTCCATGTAGAATCTCAGCACTTAGCACAGTGCTCAGTACTGAGTGGGTTCTTACTAAGTGTTAGCTAGATGAACAAATTACCCCAACCAAGATCCTACAAGAATGTGTTTTAAGCCAAGACTATTAAGGGATAGAGGTGCTCAGTGGTCAATGAACACTTGCTGCTCTTTCAGGGGACATGGATTCAATTCTCAACTTCTACATGGTAGCTTACAACCATTTGTAACTCTAGTTCCAGAGGATTCAAGGACTTCTTTGGGGCTGCATGGTCACCAGGCATACACATACATATATTCAAGCAGAGCACTCATAGATAGATAGATATAGATAGTAAAATAATAAATACAAACTTTAAATAACCAAGGGTAGCTTGCTATTATCGCTGGTTTATTACAGAATGGCTAAAAATTCTCTTGAAAGTAGAAAGCATTTGAAAGTAGAGTATCAGATGTCACCAAGGAGGTCCAAGCCAACATTAGAATGTTGCCTTGAGTTGTAGAACAGACAGATGAATGAGTGTGAAGCTGATGTCATGAACCCTTAGGAAAAGGGCATGGGAAGAGGAAATGATGCCAACTGAGAACCAGATCTGCAAATGTAGAGGGCCTGCCATGGGGCACAGAACAGAGGTCTGGCATCTATTATGCAGGATAAGTGCAGTGGCTTAAAAGAAACTTATCAGGGTGGTTGTCCCCTGCTCCTCCTAGGCTTTCAACTGCCTCATGTACTCTTTAAACAAAAATTTACCTTTGTGGATATGATGATAATATCTAGTGGGGAAATCATAGTCTGATCAACAGTGACAGCAATGAGTTACTAGAGCACCATTATCCTATGCTGCTCAGAGAGGAAACATTTTCCAGCAAAGGCAATCGAATTTCTGCTCCTCTGGAGATTGGATCAAACTATGGGTCTCTTCTATCCCATTTATATTGTTTACTTCCAAATCTGCCTGCATATACTTATACATATTATGGTCTATTTTATTTACACTTGAAAATTAAACACTTTGATTTACCTATTCAGCCTCAAAGAAACATTCAAGAAAAGACTCTATGTTCTAAAATATTTAGTGTAGAATAACTATTTTGTTATAACAGAATGTCTTCATTTCCAATGGATATGACCATCTTCTGAGATGGAGGGGTGAGCCGCACTGGTTGAGGCACTGTGACTTTGAAAAGTGGTGCACATGGCCTGAGCTGTCCCACAGAGGCGTTAGTCTATCTCCTAGTCAAGCAAACTGAGTTAATGTTTAGAAACCCATTCTGAATGTCGCTAGTAATTCTTGGTCAAGCCTGTATTTAGGACTACTAGAACCCTGTAAACTTTGGTTTTTCAAGAATTAATTGCATGCTGTGATGACATAAAGACTTTTTTTTTTAAAGGGTCAAGTTAATCTGTTTGTGAAGATACACGAAGAAGGAGTGTGATGGATAAAGTGGCTATGAATTCCTGGATTATAAATTAGCTAAGTAATGACACAGGAGAGCTCATAAATATCTGGAGATAAGTAATAAATTATACATTCTGGAAGTATTTCCAGCAGAGCAACCTTCCTTAAAGCTCATTCATCTCCCATAGCCCTTCTAGCCAATCAGCTTCCTCCTACAGAATCCTTCCTAATTTCCTGGTCCTCTGCCACAGCTCCAGTCTGTGTCCTTATCATGCCTGGATTACTGCGGTGCCTCCTCACTCTTCTTCCTGTCTTGGGGTCCCCCTGCCTCTGATCCATCATTCATACAACTACCAGCTCAGGGCTTTCTGTTGTTAGCAACATGTTCTGCGTGCTCAGAACTGTCTCTCACTGACTTCCGGGTGAAGTCATGTACATAGTCTTCCAGTCCAGATCTCTCAGATCCAGTCCACCTGCCTAACCTCCTCTCTCACCATCGTCAGGCCAAGGTACCTACTGTCTGCTCCAAGTTAGCCGTCTTCATTCATTGTTCCCCATATTGCAACTCCACCTTCCCATCCTCAGACTCCTCCTTCCTCTCTGTCTACTCAAACTCAAACTCTGGGTTGTATTTCCACCCTTGAAAGTGTCTCCGAACTCCTATGGTCTAAGTGTAGTTATTGGTATTGCTTTTCCTACTTCAACAGAAACCTCCTGAAGGTGAAGTAAATTGACTCAAAGGGATGGAAGAAGATCTTAAGTACCAAGACTGCTCTGTGTCCACGTGATTTTGGATGGGTGGCAGGGAGGCTTACGCTGGCTAATCCAGCTAACCATGAAGCTGTGTCTTCCCCTCACCTTGCTCATTGAAGAGTCTGCACTTGAATCTCTCTCCTTTACTATTCTTACACGACTGTTAGAGTTAAAGTTATGTGAGTGCCCTTGCTTGCTTTAACACAAAAGCATGAGATCAAAACAGACCCTGAGGGATACTAACACACTAGCAAAACTCCACTAGACTAAGATGAAAACCACTCAGATACTCGAATAAGAGGAATATATGAAGAGTAACATACACTCAGCTGCTGGGAGAGTCATTGACCAAGCCCGCTTATGAATTGCTGTCATCTCCCCCCTTGTTCTGCCAGGTCAAGCCCCTAGGCTTACCCCTGGCTTTCCTGAGTCAGCTGGGCCACAGACAGCAATGCTCTCATCACTCTCCATTTATTCTTGTTTCCCCATCTGAGAGGCAGAAGCATCCGTCTGTCTTGGTTTGTGCTCTTGGGCCTCCTGTAACGTTGCTCCATGAACTGTCTGATTTTTCTGTTTGAAAGCTTTCCTCTCTCCTCCTTCCTTCTCTCCATCTGCACATGAGCAGGGGAAAGTCCTTCTTTATAAAACATAACAGAAGGTCCTCTACAAGTCAACTTTTTAAAAGAGTATTGAAAAGGTAAAATTCTAATGAGACGTTTGACCCATCCTCCCATCCAAACAATAAGATCCTACACCTCCTTTCTGTCTCCATTGGCCTTGCCATGGAACAAGCCCTTATTATAGTTATTATAATATATGTGTACATACATGTATGTACCTACTATGGACTATTTCATACACATGACTACAACTGATACTGTAATCTTGTAGTTCCAGTCTTTATGATAAAGTGCCCCAGACACTCAAGTGAACTCACTGGGGAATAACATTGTCTTTTCTTTCCAAAGGGAAATTATACAATCTCCTACTCTGAAGTTATGTGGATATAACTATTTAGTACATAAAAGACAAAGTATTTGATTTTGCCTTGGGATGCTGAATAAGTTGTTAAGAATCAAAGAACACCATGAACCAAGAGGGTTTGTGAAATTGATATATAGATTTCAAACCCTAAAAAGTCCTTCAAGAATAAAGCATCCAAATACTATTTAAGACCCTAGACGTTCTATTCCAAAAGTCTGATCGCAGACTTTTGTTGGCATACCTTTCCCAGTTAACTACTAAAAAACCCTGCATTTTGAATAGTTTTTGCCACAGTTGGTTTCATTCTTACAACATAATGCATACATATGTCTATGTCACTTCATTCTGTATGATGGGTGACAGTCACCACAGTTGTCACTGACTGTCAGCTGGCCTCTTGGCCAACGCTTTCATTGCTTAGCTTTTGGTTTTTGTTTTAATCGTCATTTCAGATCCTTCCTTTTTTGTTGTTGTTTTGTTTTTCTGAGACAGGGATTTCTCTGTAGCTTTGGAACCTGTCCTGGAGCTCACTCTTGTAGACCAGGCTGGCCTCTAACTCACAGAGATCTGCCTGCCTCTGCCCCCGAGTGCTGGGATTAAAGGCGTGCACCACCACCAGTGTTCATATTGTAGTGACAGTGGAGCAGGCCTGCTTTTCGTCCCACCCTGCAACCGCACGGCTAGCTTTACACCCGAAATAACAACACACAAATTGTATTCATTTAA
>LOEQ01010481.1:11935-25381 GCA_001685075.1 Bramus lutescens | reverse complement strand
GCCAAGAAGAGGCTAGATATAATGGGCCAGGCAGTGCTTAAATGAATACAATTTGTGTTTTATTTCCGGGTATAAGCTAGCCGTGCATGAGCCGGGCGGGACGAAAGCAGGCCCGCTCCCCAATCACTATAGGAGAGGTGACTCAATGGTTAAGAGCAATTGATGCTCTAACAGAAGAACTGGGTGTGTTTTCGAGCACCCACATGGAAGCTTAAATTAAAAAAATATATATAAAGAGGAATCGGGGAGTATGTATATTCTGAGTTTAACTTGCTTAGACCAAACTGCCTACTTGAGGTTCTCAGTTTGTCCTTTTCTTGTGGTATTTGAAAGTCTCATTCCTCATCCATCATCTTCTCAATAGTCTCAAACATTTTGGTTTTCTCCATGTAAGGATGTGACATTGCAGTTTTGTGTTGCTTACATTTTTCTACATAGTTATGCGTCGGAGACCCTTTCGGGTTTTATCTCTTGGAACTTCTGTGAATTTCTCACAAGTTCTGACAGGCTTTAGAGACTTGCGTTTTTATTGTTGACTCAAAAGATACAGACACTTTAAGGCTGTCTGTATCATGGACATTTTCCTTTAGCTTATTTTTTTTTTACTCTTTTCATGTTGTTTTTTAGTAAGCAAACTTGCTTTTTCATTGTGAACTTTGTTTCTCCAAATATTCTCTGGAAGATTTGTCTTTTTACATTTAAGCCTTTCGAGTAGCTGGAATCAATTTTCACACTGCGTGAGGTACATATGCACCTTTTTAAATTCCTAATTGGAAAATCAAGTGCCTTAATAATATCTATTATTTTTTATCTGTTATCTGCAGCTACAAAGCTTTTATAAGTTCTATTTATGTTTAGTTTGTTTCTATTTTATTCAAGTGTCCAACTCTCAGACCTATACAAATTGGACAGTGTGCCCACTATTAGAGATTTAAAATAGTACCTCTCTCTCTCTCTCTCTCTCTCTCTCTCTCTCTCTCTCTCTATATATATATATNTTATATATATGAATGATACTTTACATTGTGAATCTTGTAAATGGTATCCCAGACTCATTTTATTTATTTAACTTTTCAATATATTACTACGGACTTCTAGTTCAACTGGGACCAGAAGCAGTGCCAGCGATGGCTTGGTTAGATACAATCTCCCTGCTTACCTGTTATAGTAGATGAATAGAAATTGCAACCTCAACAAGATAAACAAGTTTATCCTTAAGTAAAGTACTCCCTCGACACCAGATTCTGTTGGAATGTAACTCTAGGTAAAATTTCAAAATACAGACATTCTTTGGGGTTCAGCTGAGATTCTTGTATTAGAGAATGTGCATACATAGCTGTTTAAGAGGCTTGCTGGTGACTGGCAGCTTAATGCTTGATTGTATCAAAGAAGAATGATGGATAATTTTGACTAGGGAAAAGAATAAAAAGAAACTCTCCATTCTTACTCAGTTTAAAAGCAGCCATATAACAATCAATCTCTTTCACTGTAGACTTCAGATGACGCTAGAGATCTTGCTGGTGTGGTATAAGTTACTAATCAGTATTTGTGAGAACTCCATTTCCAAACTTCCAAATAATGTCTAGTGTACAATTTTTCTTTCAAGGAGGATTTCACTGAGAAATGGGAGTAGATGACTGATTGAATGTTTCTTTGAACAGTATTTTCACAAAACATCTGGAATTTCCAGGGAATCGTAAAGGGTGAAGCAATTGAGCACACTTGACTGCAAGGTCTTAGGGAAATACAGAGAGAGAGAGAGAGAGAGAGAGAGAGAGAGAGAGAGTAAGAAGGCAGGAGAACAAAAGTATGTACATATTTCATTTATGCTTGTATGTTTTGTTTTATATTATATTTTTATATAATATATAGTCCATATTGTGTAAAACCTTTGAGTTCTATTAATAATCTTCTTAATTCTCCACCTACAATACATAATATACTAATAGATGTTTGGAAGAACTGCATTTTCCAACCTGCCAAACCATGTCTACTGCACTGTTTATACTAAGGACTCTCTTTGCAACACCTTTGATTTCAAGTTTATAATGTAATTACAGCATTCTCTTTCCCTTTCTCTCTCTAGATCAGCCTATGTCCTCCTCTCTGTTCACCTTCAAATACATAGCCTGTGTGTTCAACAATTGTTATTGCATACATACATATGTATATATATATATATATATACACACACACACACACATGTATGTATACACACACATATATTTCTAAGTTGTAGTTTTTCAGTCTGGGCTATTTGGCAATGAATTTTAGGTTTTAATTCATTCATCAGTAGTAATTTAACTTTTTATTAGATAGTATATAAATATTTACAAACATATATGCATTTAAGCTATGTTTTGAAAATATGTATGCTATCTTTGTAGATCAAATAAATATGAGTGCCCATTCACATCAGTCAGGCTAAGATATTTTTCTGAGTTTTTAGGGTAGAGATTTCAAACATTGCAGATTATTTTGCCAGGGAATCGTACGAATTAAGACCAGATGGAAAAATGCTCTGAGGTTTTTAGAAATAGAAGTCAGGACACCTGAAGCTCTCACATTTAGAGGTTATATAAAATGGGATTGAGACTCATATCTGGTACAACTCTCCTTCAAGGAAAAAATAAGAAATGAGAAAAATGGCCTTCTAAGAACATATGTAGAAGAGCAGCTGCTGGCTTCACCATGAGGAATCTGTTTGGTCTCTGTGGCTTATGTGAGGAGGTTATGTTATACTGCAAGGAGTCTAAACAACAGCCTTCTGACTTTTGAAAAGAGGTCAGAGGAATTCTCAGAATCAACATTACCCATGCACGCTTGTGAATGCTAATTATCCAGCTGTTCTACCTGATAACCACAAAACAAATTGAGAAAGAGGGATTACAAGAACTTCACAGCTCCACATTATCTGGATGAACCCATCCCTGCCTCCCCCATATCCTACCAAAAAAAAGGGAAGATGTAAAAGAGACTTATATGGTAGAACTTAATTATTTTTCCATAAAGATAATAAACTGTATATTGCAGACCTTTTCAAATGAATACAAATGTGTTTTGATAAGATTCTGACACACAATAAGACAAATAGTTTGACAAAGGATTTGTCCTCATGCATCACGTTAATAAACCATGGTTCTCTATGAACCATAGGTGCAAAAACATCAGTAGAGAAAGCACATCTTAAATGTTGATCTGAGAATGTAGTAGGGAATAAAGTTGTGTTTTTAAAGCCTTTTGGCTCCGTGAAATAATATAGAAATGATATTAAATAATGGAAAAGGTATTGACTGTTGTTCTTGGGGTGGCTCACTTGCCGCACTTATACAAATCATATGTTTAACATTACCACCCAGCCATCCTTCAGGACTGAAATCTTTCAATCTATTTTTTAGGTTAAAAGATATTAGTACCTCTCAGATAGAAATCTGTGTAACTTAGGGGGCCTGCTTGTTGGGATTTCTGTCCTGCCAGGTACCCACAGCCAGCAAGCCCCAAAGAAAATCACACAGAGATCTCTCTAAGTTTTAAAGCTGATTGGCCCATTAGCTCAGGCTACTTATTAGCTCTTGTACCTTATATTAACCCATTATTCTTATCTATGGTTCAGTACCTTTCTCAGCAGGGCAGCTCACATCTTGCTTCCTTGGTGGTCTGCAAAGGACTGGGGGAATCAACTTCCTCCTTCCCAGAATTCTCCTGTTCTCATTGCATCATTTCTGCTTCCTGTCTGGTTTTCCCACCTATACTTCCTTCCTGGCCAATCAGTGTTTATTTAAAACAGGATTGACAGAATACACTTATCCCACACCAAATCTGGAATAATAGGAAACCTTGGGAACCAGTTATAAATTCAAGAGTTCAGCTCTCAACATGAGTTCTATCTACACTAGGGATTATCTATTTGGATGAATCTACAGCATATATTTTATGTCATGGGTAGAGAAAATATTCTTGATGTCAGTTGGGCATTAAAAAATTCCATTGATAATGAAACAGCCCCAAGGTTGCAGATCATTTTCTCTAATACCAAATTCATCCTCTAGGGTGAATTGCTTTAATATTGGATGAAGTCCTACATAGGCACCAAGCATTCTACTAATTCTAACATTTCCTCTTCCAACTTATTTTGGGCACAAGCTGTAACATAATTGAAAAATAGTTTTTCTTTCAGAGCATAAAGTATTTGGTCTAGAATGAGAAATTCCATTTCTGTCTCCCTGACAGAATGTTTACTGATGTGGAAACCTGAGAGTTCTACACTGCAGCATTCTGGGAGGAAATGTGAGCACTGTAGCAATCAAGGGCATTTTCCTGCCAGTGCCCCAGATAGTGTGATGAATGGATTTCTAATCACCAGCATTGTTCCAGTTGGATACAACTTCACGCGTCTAGAAGACTCTGTACACAAAGTCGAGTTTTACTGTGTTCCACTTAGTATCAAACATTCCATGGCCTAGGACAAGGTTCAGGATATTCTGAAGTCATAATATGGCTATTTCTAGACATATGGGTAAAATTCTCTTGTTATCCTTCAATAAAATCTCCAATTTCTTGAAAGTTTTTAGTGGCCTTGATAAATAGAACTCACACTGATGAATACATTTGCTTTTGGTTGGTTTTCATGAAGCTTGTGGCATTATTCATGAGCAATAAGGCTACAAGCTTATTCATAGTTCTAAGAAAATTGGGCAGTTTTCTTAGACTGCCCTATCTATGTCTGCCTTTCCTCCTCCCCTACCTCTCTCCCTTCATCCACCCCTTCTTCTCTCCTAGCATTTTATCAACTATTGAGTATCAACAATTTAGAAGCATTACACATACTAAGAGTAATCTTTTTTTTTGGATAAAGCAGAAGGAGCTAATATTGCCGAATCATGTGCAATTCCATGAGACAAAAGACAGCCATAAAATAAATGCACATTGTTGCTCTAGCCAGGTGATGTGCAGGACGGAACAGGGAAAAGCAGAGGGCAGTGGAGAGGCTCTTATTTCAGGGGTGTTTCTGGAAAGAAAGGGGGAAGTTATGTTAGCTTTATACTGAGCACTCGGAGGCAATGGGAATGCAGCAATTGGTTTGTGTGTTTGAGTTTCAAGTGTGGTTGTGTATGAAGGGGATTGATAGGAAGTGGGCTTAAGGAGTCCATTTAGGGTCATGCAAGCTCTGACTGACTACAGATTTCAACAACGATTATGGGAAGAAAAATTAGGATATCTGTCACCCTTCCTTAAGAAGGCCTACTTTGTATAGTGTCTGAGAAATTCTTTCTGGCAGATTATGGTGGCCACAAGAGGTTATAGGACAAAGCCAAGAGAAAGACAAAATCATGTACATGTTAATCCAGTTGCAAAAACAACCTACATCTGAGTGTTTATGTAGGAAAACCCTGTTAAGCTTTTAGGATGGCTATACATGATTCAATTCAATATCTCTTTGAGTTACTACAGTTCTCATGAGTAAAGGCATGTTTATTCAATTATCAAACTATTCTCCTTCACAGGGATTTTGAAAATGCTTTATTTTCTGATCATAGAAACATTTTAGAACTAAATTATAGCATTGCTTTTATTTTGTAAACATATTTATTGAGTGCCAACTTATATACTTAAGCCTTCCCTTAGTTACTTAAAATGCAATAAAATCACAAATTTTTAGGTGATGCCATCTAACTTGAATCATGTCTACACACAATATATACCCTTTGTGATTCTCCTGGCACATTTGCAGTTACTGTGAGTTTGAAAGTAATCTAAATGCATCCCACTATAAAGGAGCTTTTATCAGGAATCAACATTTTTCACAACTGATAGAGAATAAAATTCCAACTTTTAAAGATAGTATTGGTATAAATTCTTTGAGGTACTGTGCATGTGAGTGCAAGTGTTCGTGGAGCTCAGAGGAGGGCATTGGATCTCTAGAACTGGAGTTACAAGAAGTTATCAGCGACCAAGTGTGGGTGTTGGAAAGCAAACTAGGTTCTTCTGTGAGACCAATAAACTCCTGAGATATCTCTCTGCTCCTGACTTTACAGTTTTTGTTTGTTTGTTTGTTTGTTTTGAGACAGGATTTCTCTATGTAGCTCTGGCTCTCCTAAAACTAACTTTTAGATAGGCTGGCCTCAAACTTACAGAGATCTGCCTGCTTCTGGCTCCTAAATGCTGGGATTAAAGGCATGCATCACTACCACTAGACTGACTTTATAGTTTTAACACCTACTTATTGATGAATAATTTCAACACTAATTTCTTATTTTGTATTATTCTCATTGTATTATTTTTGGATAACATAATGTGTATTCTGATAGCAGCCAATATGTTGTTTTGAAACACTATGGTAATTTTATGTTTTGCTTTCAATATGGCCATGCTGTAGATTTGAAATATTTATGACATACAGAAATTTTAAAAGCTTTAGTCCATAATCATAGGTAGTACTCACAAGCTGACTTTGAAGGTCAAATTGATTATTTAACATCACTCAAATTTGAAGTGGACAAAAGCATTCTCTTTCATTTAAAATATCCATAATTGAAAAATGACTGTCATTATTCTTAAAAAGGAATTTAATATGAAACTTGTAATATCTATAATTTTCCATACATTAAAGAAGAGATGAATCAGGTAAAGGTGATTCTCTCAGAGTTTTATGCTCCTTAAAAATAAGTCAAAATTGGTTTCATTTTAATCTATACTTTTGACGACTCAGAAAAATTGTGAACAAAATGTTACATGTACTAAGAAGTGAAATATTAGTATGCAGTTAATCTGATGGGAAGATCTGCCCACCTGTCTAGTTAATTGTGGCCATGCCTCCTCCCCTAGTACCCAGGCTTCTGGAACACCTGCAATACTCATCCCATTGGACTATAATTCCTTTTCTGTTGCCTGTCCCCATACTTAATTGTAAACCATTCACTTCTAGAAAATGTATTTTAGTCACCTGTATATTTCCACATTTGTCACAATGCTTACTGAATAAGGAGTTAAAATTTATTGCAATAATTATTTTCTGTATGAATGAATATTACATGAAGAACTAAAAAGAGGATTAACCCCAAAGGGATCACACTTTAAAATATAGACTACATAATCTTTGACCACCTTCTATTTCAGCCATGAAATGCAGCCAGTTTTATGAAGATACATCTCTAGAAGAACTTCTATTTTTTTCCTCTGGAGATTTTTCAGCATTGCAATGGGAATGGTTGAAGGGCCATACCTAACTCTTAGCTATGTGTTTCTTCTGAGTAATAGGCATTGATTTCTTCTAGGACAATGTGGAGCCTAAGGACTAAGTAGGCATGAGCGTTTTTGTTTCCTAAGTGAATAATTTTAACCTACACTATCCAAGGTCCTAGCTAGGTGATACCTAAGATTTCCATATTGCACATCAATTGGTGAATGGCTGTTTCCATTGTCTACTTCTCTGCCTTCCGCAACTGTGGCCTGAAATCATTCTAATAAATAAATCTCCACAAACATCTCCTTTTAACTTTTGTTGTTGCTTGAGATATAGTCTCATGTATTTCAGGATGGCCTCAAGTCAGTTTGTAGACAAAAATGGTCTTAATCATTTATTCTTCCAATCCCCCTGCCCTATCTGGAATTTTGGAAGTAAAGGCATGTGTCACCACACTTAGGTTTCTCTGTGATCATTTTTTGAGGATATTTGATACTAAAATATCCCCCAAAGGATTAGTAAGACTTTTACTATTCACTTATATTTGGTTTTATTATTATACCTAATTATTTATAAAGAATATAGACTTAACGACAATAAAAATCTTCTCATCATGAACCTAGGTAGTAATAATACATTTATTAGAATTTTATGTGAAGCCCAGAGTTCCCTCTAGATCATTTTGGTATATTTCATTCTATTTCCATATCTTTATCCAGAGAGATAACAGATGACCTAAATATCACAGGAGAACTAGATAGGGAATAATTTCAAAACTCTTTTAATAAGGAATGGTTAAAAATATAAGTGCAGGCCAGATAAATGTAGCCATTCTCTCCTATACACAGAACTCTGTTCTGTCCAAGGAAAGACCAGAATTATCAAGCTTATATTTATTCTTTCTAATTTCTTTATATTTAGATTTATGAATATGTATGTATACAGAGGGCTACCAAACTGGTCACCCTTTCTTTTATTTTTTTCAGGCTTTGGAATTATTATGATAATTACATAAAATAGAATTACAACATTTTGTTACATTGTTATCTGATTATTTGGGAGTGACTTGCATTATCTGGGTACAGCCACCTTAAAGATTTATTAATAACATAGGAGCTATCAAAAGATAATCTATTACAGTATTTCATTTTTCCTATGGGTATTTCCCTAGTCAGACATCTCCATGTCTTACCACACTTAACTTTAGGTGAGTCTATCTTTCAGGGTTCTTCCAGTCTGACTGCTGAAGACGGCTTCAAGGAGTCCCTTAACTCATACAGAGTTAATGCATGTGGACACTAAGATATAAGGTACTTGCCAGTGCCTAGACACAGTAATCAAAAAATCAGGCTACATAAAGATTTCAAAGAAGTTACAGAAGCTTCTGTCCAGACTTTGTGTCTGTTGGCACCTGCTCAGCTTGCTGAAACATCAGGTAATCCCTCTCTGCTGGACTGTCATCTCTTCTGCTCACCTTATTCAAAGTCGTTACACAACTGGATCCAGAGCTTTTCTTGATTTCCCCTATACTCCAAATCTGTTTGTTGTGAATATGAATCTCTTTTTACTGCTTTAGTATAAATGTTTCTTATCAAACACCTGGCCAATCATACTACACAAAGCGCCCCTTCTAGGGGATGCCCACCTGCAGCCTTACCCACTGGAAGGAGACACACTGGTAACTGTTAGTTTGGCTGAATTACCTGTGATAGACCTAGAAGGACTAATTCAATGGATTAGGACCATACACTAATTCAGTTTATGGACTGTGAGTTACCTTACGAGAGTTTCAGATGGTAGAATGATGGGTTTCAGTAGAGTTAACCTCAAAATATAGCAATATGACCTGGGGAAAGATGGCATAAGCAGACATCTCTCCTCGACTCTCCCCACCCTTGGTGCAGTCTATAAAATAATCCTCTTACCCACCTCTAGTATAGATTGTTAAGTTATCTTTTCAGAGGGTTCTCTGATAGAGAAAAATAATAAAGGAACTGAGCAGCCAGGCTTTGCTAAGTTCCTCTGTTTATCATCCTTCTGATCACCATTCTTCAAACTGTCCAAAAAGAAACCCAGTTTGCCCATGTCTTTAGATGTTCATTTATGAAGCTTCTCAAATCATCAGAAATTTATTAGATGAATTCATATTTCTTTCTCCTACCTTTCATTATAGGATCCTCAGTTGAGAACCTGGCAAAGAGTATTGTATGAACAGAATTGCAACATTTTGTACTCCAACTAGAAGAGGGATAGGTAGATAATTTCTGATCATAAAGCATTGATCATATAATCAAAATCATGATAAAATATATATTCATACCAATCTACTTTGGAGGAATTTATAATGTATTTATTTAAGATAGTCCAGTCATTGTTTTCATTTTATATAGCCCTGCATCTCAGAGTTCAGCTTTTCCCCTTTCATTTATTTTTTTACAAATTGTATTGTCTTGCACGTTTTCCAGTGTAATTTTGGAATGTGTTTATCTTTTCTCAATGACACTGTTAAGATTTGTTTGAGACTGAGTCACATCTATGGATAAACTAGAGAGACCACTTTATAAACTAATGTATTCTCATGTAGACCATGCCACCTCTCTGTCCTTATGAGAGTCAGATTCTAGCTTTATGTAAGAATTGCCTTGCTTTCCTTATATAAATTCTCTCACTTACTATTAATTTTAATTATGGAATATTTATGTGCATATTACTTTTGTAGAATGCTGTCTCTTTTCTTCCTGTTTCTTACTGGTTCTGTTAAATAAGAAAATTGTGAGAATGAATATATATAGAGAGAGATAATCATATCTGACCTCTTTAGGAAACTTGTACATTGTAAACATTTAATTTAATTTTCTTCTATTTTAGACAACATTGTCTTATGCTCAAAGAATTTATTTTCAATTCTTTTCTCTGATTTCTCTGCTTCTTACTTGAGTTATATTTCATTAGATGGCATGGCAGAAGAATGTTAATTACTTGCAATGATCCTTCTCTTGTATCTGATCACCTGTGTAAATCGCTCTGTTATTGAGACAGCAAATCAGTTTAATTTCATATGCTCACTGCAGTCAGAGAGCAGAGATGGATATGGGATTCTATGCTGAGAAACTTGATTTTTGGTACGCACAGCACTTTGATCAATTAACATTTTTAGCAGGATTTTTAAAGTAGATAATTACCAGACTAGAGTTCAGTATAATTTTAGTTTTTGATTTTAAATGTTTTTTTAAATATTAAATATGAAATACCCATATTTATAAGAAACTGTTAGCAAAATAAATTCCATTAGACAATCTCTTAGGAAGAATCCTATATTCTGATTTTGGATCATGTTCTCATTTGCTCTTTGCATTAGTATTTGGGGAAGTTATGACTCTAAGAAAAGTCTATGAGGCACTCCCATTAATTAGAACACACACACATAGATACACATTATACACACACACACACACACACACACACACACACACACATACAGTCTTCAGAAAACTAGCATATGCTTCTGTGGCCCTGATCATATGACTACCATTCATGTTTTAAATGTCTTTTATCTTCATTGTATGCTAAACAATATCTTCTGTCTACACCTTGAGGTGGTAACTACAACAGAAATTTTTCTTACTGTTGCCTTATTTGCTCCAAACCATAAATGTTCCGTGACCAGCTGAAAACTTTCTGAACATTCTACATGCCAGGAAGCCTCCTGTGTCTCACTACAAAGGGTTCTTTAGTCTTCGTACTTGGTTCCTCATCTCTCTTCCGACACCATCTACTTCAAGCTTTACCATTCACACACACTAATTCTCTACCTCTCAGTTTCTGATGCACACAGGCTTTCATCCCAACTGCTCTCTCAGGAAAGGCCTTATCAAGGTTTCCAGTGACATCTGTGCACTAGATTCAGTGGTCACTTTCCAGTCATCATCTCATTTGATCTGCCAGTTACATTTGATGTAGGTTAATCATTTTCTCTTTAGGAACACTTTCTTCTCTTGGCTTCTACGCAACTAATTTCTTGTGGTCTTCTGGTCATTTCTTCCCATTTTCCTTTTATGTTTTCTTCACTTCTAAAATTGAAGTACCTTGAGACTCAGCCTTCAGGTATCTTTTATAATAAATAATCAATATAAACATGAACATCTAAGGGAAGTAATGACACATGAAAGACTTAATTAGTGAGTTAAGATTTTCATGTCCTGTGATGGTTGATGTGACTAGGTTTAAATTAACCACATTTCCATTTTTTTCTGCCTCCTCTTGGGTTCATTCACATTTTCCTTTTCTTACAATTTTAAGCCTCTGTTCTATCTTGTGCATATGGTTATTGATTTCTGTACTTTCCTCTGGTACTTAGAAGGCTTATCATTCAGGAATTCAATTAGGATTTATAATGTACACTGTCACCTGATCAGAAGAGTCCTTCACCTAAAATACAACTTCTCATACAGCATAAAATTCTATAATAGCATACCTACATTGTGCTCTTCATATTTTCTGAATATTTTATATTTCAGTTTGTATGAACTACAGAATGCATTATTGTTTACATTAAACTAATGTCATTTAAAGACATTTTATTAGAATAATGTACATTTATCCACAAAGGTACTAGAGTTATAGTATTGGTTAGTAATTTAAGATCAGTCGTAAACATATTATCTCTGAGTAAGTATGATAATATTTCTGCTTTTTTACATTTATTGATTTTTTATACCAAAGCATATCTATCTCCTTTTCTTGCTCAAGTAGAAAAACATAGTACAAGAATCACCTTATGTATCTGATAAATGAAAATTGAATTATAAGGAAATGATGAAATAGCCAGGCACATTTTATTTCCATTTTTTAAAAATTGAAATTGTGGGGAAAACAGAAAGGCACACCAGTTTTGCCTATATAAAGAGACAAATCACAACCATAACTAACACAGCTGCTATGACTCATAGGTGACTAGTTAGAATAAGAGACTGTATGTCCTGTCTACAAATTATATGTATATCTATGTGTGTGATGTGTGTGGCTGTTAGTGAGCTTGTTCAAGTGTGTGTGTGTGTGTGTGTGTGTGTGTGAGAGAGAGAGAGAGAGAGAGAGAAATCAAGCAGGAGCAGAAGATAAAAAAGTACTACACAAAATGTAATTTTTCTAAGGATAATAGAATGTGCATGTGACAGTCATGTGCATACAAGTGTCATAGAAATCAAAGCTGTTATTATTTAATCTGCTCACAGTTACCTTTATTTTTAGCATAGTGAAAATTACTATGTGGTGAACTATTGAATTCCAATTGAATGGTTACTAAGAAACCAGGGATGATCTTTGTAGGATTTCATTAATTCACTGATATCAAACTTGATTTTTTGATTGTGATGCTGATTGCATAGCCATGATAATGTTCTAATTTTTAATCTTAAATGGTTAAATCCCCTGGTTGATATTTCTAAGTCTTTCACCACAAAAGATTATTAGGGTACCATTGTTATCTTTTATGACATCGTCTCTCTGCTTTCATCTCCTTCTTATTAAAGTTCAATCTTTGAACTTTTACTCTGGTACATCTTTTACAGGTTACAAAAAATTCTACCTAGAAAGTAAGTCAGCGTCAATGTTTATTCTGTTGTAAAAAACATTTTGTGGCAGTGAGACACAAGGCTAATCTCAGGCTTCAGCTCTGATCTTGTTAGGTTTTCTGCAGCTCACAGAGTCAAGTCTGTGAGAAGCTGCTGACGGAAGAAGGATGGGAACTAAGTATCTAGATGGGGTGCCTGTATAAATATTGCTGTCATTTCCAGATTTTATGATATTAACTTATCCATGATACCTTTGGAAATAATCATTTACTGTCTTGTGACAAGATGTCAACTTACCATTTTAAATTCATTCTTTGTTCATACATAAAGAAATGAGTTACATTGTGACATTTACACGCAGGCCTATGTTTTTATGCTTTGTCCTCCATTGCCTCCCATATCCCCAACCATTCTTTCTACTCTCGTCCTTCCCCAGAAGAATTTCTCCTTCTTTCCTCACGGTACCTGTATTCCATTATTGTCCTTTACTGTCCCATCTACTCTTTAAATCGACTTCTCTCCTTTCATATGCCCCTGCCTGTTTTTCCACTCTTTCGTGTGTGCACACACACACGCGTGCACACACACACACACACAGAGACAGACGAAAGAGAGAGAGAGTGAGAGAGAGAGAGATGCACATGCATGCATGCATATATGCACACGTCCACATGGATGCTGCATACATGCATG
>LOEQ01010481.1:1291-11899 GCA_001685075.1 Bramus lutescens | reverse complement strand
ACATGCATGCATGCATATATGCACACGTCCACATGGATGCTGCATACATGCATGCATGCATATATGCACACGTCCACATGGATGCTGCATACGAGAGAAAATTTGATGCTTGTTTTTCTAGGTTTTCATGAAAATAATTTCCTTTTATTATTGTATCTTCTGTTTTCAATTTTTAAAAACAATCTTTCTTTTATTTTAAATACCAATTGCAATTTTCTCTCCCTTCCCTCTTCTTATTTCCCCCACCTTCCCCGCACCGCAACCTTCATTCACTCCTCAGAGAGGGTGAGACCCTCAATGAGGAATCAAGAAAGTCTGTCACATCACTTGAAGTAGGACCAAGGCTCTCCCCGCTGTAAGGTTTCCCTTCATAATGAATGGGCTCAAAAAAGCCAGTTCATGCACTAGGGATAAATAATGGTTTCACCGCCAGTGACGCCATTGCCCAAGCCACACAACTGTCACACACATTCAGAGGGCTTAGTTCAGTCCTATGCAGGTTCCCCAGCCTTCGGTCCAGAGTCAGTGAGCTCCCACTTGCTCGGGTCAGCTGTTTCTGTGAGTTGCCCTATTATGGTCTTTGTCCCTTTGTTCATAATATTACTCCTCTTCTCTCTGTCTATGACTGGACTCCAGTAGTTCAGCCCAGTGCTTAGCTGTGAAGTTCTGCATCTGCTTCCGTCAGTTATTGGATGAAGGTTCTATAATGACAATTAAGGTAGTCATCAATCTGATTACAGGGGCAGGGCAGTTAAGGAACCCTCTCCACTATTGGTTAGACTCTTAGCCGGGGTCATCCTTGTGGATTCCTGTGAATTTCCCTAGTGCCAGGTTTCTCACTAACCCCATAGTGGTTTCTCTATCAAGATATCTCTTTCTTTGCTCTAGCTCTCTGAACCTCCCCCAACTCAACCTCCCACACCCCTCATATTCTCCTCCCTTCTCTACTTCTCCCCTCTCCACTTCCCTTCCACCCTCCGCTCTTTCTACATGTTCTCCATGTTCCCAAGATCAGGATATCTTGTCTATTTCCCCTTCCCAGGGGGGATCCATGTATGTTTCTCTTAGGGTCCTCATTGTTTCCTGCCTTCTCTAAGGTTGTGGACTGTTAGCTAGTTATCCTTTGTTTTATGCCTAATTTCTTCCTGCTTATGAGTGAGTAGATACCATGTTTTCCTTTCTGGGTCTGGGTTACCTCACTCAGAATGATTTTTTTTTCTAATTCCGTCCATTTGCCTACAAATTCCAAGATGTCATTGGTTTTTTACCATTGAGAAAATGGTAAAAATATACTCCATTGTATAAATGTGCCACATTGTCTTTATTCATTCTTTGGTTGAGTGGCATCTAGGTTGTTTCCAAGTTCTGGCTGTTATGAATAATGCTGTTCTGAACTTTGCTGAACAAAACTCCTTGTTGAATGTGTATGTATCCTTTGGGTATATACCCAAGTGTGATATTGCTGGGTCTTGGGGTAGAATGATTCCCAATTTTCTGAGAAACCACCATACTTATTTCCAGAGTGGTTGTACAAGTTGACATTCCCACCAGCAATGGAGTACTGTTGCCTTTACCCTACATCTTCTCCAACATAAGCTGTCATTAGTGTTTTTGATCAGAGTCATTCTGACAGGTGTAAGATGTTATTTCAGAGTTGTTTTGATTTGCATTTCCATGATGGCTTAGGATTTTGAACAAGTTTTTAAGTGTCTTTAGACCATTTGAGATTTCTCTGCTGAGAATTCTCTGTTTAGATTTGTACCCCATTTTAAAATTGAATTGTTTGGTTTTTATGTCTAGTTTCTTGAGTTCTTTGTATATTTTTGAGATCCTCCCTTTGTCAGATATGGAGCTGCTAAAGATCTTTTCCCATTCTGTAATCTGAAAGCAAGAAATTGAAGAAGATATCAGAAAATGGAAATACATTTCATGTTCTTGGATAGGTAGGATCACCATAGTAAAAATGGCAATCTGACCAAAAGCGATCTACAGATTCAATGTAATCCTAATCAGAACCCCAGCCCAATTTTTTACATACCTTGAAACAACAATACTTCATATGGCAAAGCAAAAAAATCAAATGATAGTCAAAACAACCTGTATAATAAAGGAACTTCTAGAGGCATCACCCTCCCTGACTTCAAGCTCTACTATAGAGTTATAGTATTAAAAACAGTCTGGTATGGGCTACTGGATGGGAGTGAAGAGGATGCAGACCCCACCCCTAACAAAGAAGCTCTCTGCATTTGAAATTTTTCTTGGAAAGTAAAAGTTGTTTGTCTCCAATGCAGTATCACTGGATATATTAAACTTAAGAGTAGATGCCATCCTAATCAGTACACGGCCAATACAAAATGAACTCAATAATGTTTTTGTAGACATTTGTTTTATTTTGTCTTGTTTGGACATCTTTTATTTTAGTGTTCTGCTTGTATAATGTGGCTTGCAATTTGGTGTTTTTAGGTAAGCACATGTGCACGTGTGCATGAGTGTTTTCTGCAGGTTTGCTCTTGGTTTGTTTGAGTTTTTGCTTTGCCTGTTTGTTTTCTAAACAGAGAGAAAGAAAGAATAAGAATTTGGGTAACTATGGTAGTAGGGAGGATCCAGGATTCAAAAACAGAGAAGTGCATCAATGGAATCAAATTGAAGACCTTGATATTAATCCACACACCTATGAACATCTGGTTTCTGACAAAGAATCTAAAATTATACAATGGAAAAAAAGAAAGAATCTTCAATAAATGGTACTGGTATAACTGGATGTTGACGTATAAAAGAATGCAAATAGATCCTTATCTATTCCCGTGAACAAAACTCAAGTCCAAATGGATGAAAGCCCTCAACATAAATCCAGCCATACTGAACCCCCAAGAAAACTAAGTGGGAAGTAGCCTTGGACACATTGATACAGGAGACCTCTTCCTGAATATAACACCAGTATCACAGATACTGAGATCAACAAATAATAAATGGGACCTCCTGAAACTGGAAAAATAATCTTCAATGCAAGTATTTTCATAGAACTTTTCAGATCTGTCTGCCTAAACCACCTTATTTTTACTTCTTTGTGAAGTGACTTTTTATATTGTAAAAACCTCTGAAAGAAGCTGGCTATTTTAATTGTAGTTGCGCTCAGTCTATGTACATATATGAACTGTTTTATCTTTTACTCAATTTTTATTCAGTATATTTGGTCATGGTTTCTCCTTCCCTAAATTCTCCTGGACCCTCCCTACTACCCTACCAACCCAAATTTTTAGTCTTTCTTTCTTTCTGTTTAGAAAACAAACAAGCAGAGCAAAAACTCAAACAAACCAGAATTTTGAAAAATCAAACCTGCAGAAAACACACACACACAACACAAATACACATGCTACAAAACACAATATTTGAAGCCACATTTATGAGCAGAACAGTAAAATAAAAGGATGTGCAAACAAAGCAAAATGATATGAAATGTCTACAAAGTATCACTGAGTTCATTTTGTATTGGCCATTTACTGTTTAGGATGGCATTTTCTCTTATTTTTAATATATCCAGTGATACTTCATTGGAGACAAAGAACTTTTCTTTTTCAAGAAGATGTCAAATGCAGAGAATTTCTTGGTTAGGGCTGGGATCCTGCATATCTTTCACCCCTCAGTGTATGAGGTTTTTCCAGTGTTTTCTTTGGACATCTACCTTGTCCCAAGCCTTTGCCTACTTGTTCCTTATACTCTTTTGGTAAAGTTAGAATTTTTTTTATTCAAACACAAGTTGAAATTTCATTAAAACTGTAACAAGCCTGAAAAGTGAGACCTTAGAAAAAAGTAAGAAAAGAAAAGTGAGACCTTCATGACAAGTTTGCTCCTGAAAGCACTGCTTTCATGAATAGATTAGTAAAACCATTAATCGAGTTTGTTCATGGTCAAAATAATGAGCTTGTCTTTCTTTTCCTTGCTTTCTCCTTGTTGTCTTCTGTCATGTTGTGTTGCATCACAGTGTACTTCACAGGATGCTGGTGCTATGGTCACAGACTTTCCAGCCTTCTGAAGAATAGGCTTTCATTCTTTACAAAGTAGTTCTACTGAAACACCTATTACTGGACTGGGAGATGGTCTGCTATGCTTTGTATCTTGTTCAATCCACCACTCGCTTCATTTCCTGTATTTCTTTCCCATAGTCCTCTCTGCCCCTTATCTCTATTTCTTTACTTTTATATATGCTTTAGGTATGGACTCTTGTGTTCACATCACAGTTAAGAAGAAACAATAATTTTTATGTACTTCCCCAACATAGCCTCTACTAGTAGTAGCATCATTCACTGGAGTGCTCCATTGGAAACAATGTATGAATTACACAGACATACAATCACTCAAAGTTCAGTTCCTAGCACCAATGTGCAGAGGTTTAAAACCCCTGAAATTCCAGGCCCAAGGTTCCTATGTCCTATATCGGCCTCTGTGGCTGGGTCTATAATGTACACATGGACTTAATTGTATTTTCCATGTGTATTAATACCATTTGATGGACAATCATTAGCAAATTAACATAAGAAAGTGGCTACA
Organism: Bramus lutescens; assembly: GCA_001685075.1. Classification (NCBI taxonomy): domain Eukaryota; kingdom Metazoa; phylum Chordata; class Mammalia; order Rodentia; family Cricetidae; genus Bramus; species Bramus lutescens. The sequence goes on along the minus strand of LOEQ01010481.1, from coordinate 7,351 downwards.
GTTTCCTGAAAGTTTTGCTAAAACAATTTTAATCATTTTTTCATTTTCTTTATTATTATTAAATATTTCCTCCTCCCATTTTCAATCTTAAAATGCTTAAAGAGGATATTTATTCAAAGCCCGCATACAAGTACTTTTAAAGAAAACTAGTTTCTAAAAATGTTAGATAATTTCTTCTTTTATGAAGTTTTTATTCTAGCAACATTCTTGTGAATGTTATAATTATGAATTTTCTGGATCAGGAAAAAAGAAGAATTTTCTGATTGAATATTCATCATTGAACCACAGTGCATGTAAACATGTAACTCCAAAGAAACATAGTAGGTAAATGAAAAAATTCATATANATATATATATATATATAATATATATATAAGAAATGACCTGAAAGAATACTTGTATCGATATGAACTACAATTCTACCCAAATAGATATAAATATAAGCTAATTTCTTGAAATAAGCTGAATAGAATATTTCATAATGGTTAAAATGTCGATTTACATGGAATATTGAAATAATTCCGTATAAGCATTCACTTATGAATATAAATTCAAAAATCAAGATGAAATTAACAAAATCGAAGGAGAAATAGATAAACTGTGAGACAGGTGGAGTTGTCCTCATCACTCCTGACTGTAGAAGTGGAGCAGGTGTCTCAGTCAATAAGGACACAGGTTAAACTCTGGCCTAATAAGCACAGTAGGACAATATCCCCAAGTTGCTGCCATATATATTTCTTTCCAAATCCTCATGGAATATTATTAAAACTGACCGCAAATTGTACCATGTAGCAGAATGAAAATGTTTTAAAATGATTTAAATCCCACAGATCACTGCCCATACTTGAATGAAACAAGAAATAACTGACAAAAGGTAAAGGCAAAAAGGGGCCTAATAAATTAAGTGTCCACTGATAAATATTTGAAAATTAGACAGTATACTGTAAATGCCCCCATAATCAAAAAAGATACTACAATGAAAAGTGTAAAATATTTACAGTAAATAATAATCAAAATAAGACATATTAAAGTCTTGCTTGGATGAAATTATATACACAAAACTGTATTTGATAAGGTTTATATATGAGTGTATGTATATGTGTGTGATGTGAATTTGTCATGAATGTATGTATGGTATATGCATGTATCTGTGTGTGTATGTGGTGTGGGGGGGTGAGGAAGAGGGAGGAGGACAGAGAGATCAAAAAATAAATTGCATACTGAAAATCTATCTTAAAAGTTGTCAATTATTTCTTAATAACAAAAATAAAAAAGAAAAATAGAATAAATTAAATAACTGGTGCATCCAAAGGACAGTTCGCTGAAAATACAAATAAAGCTGCTAGCACTGTTGTAGGCAAGGCCCCAGCTATTGCTGTGATCTTGTAGGGTGTCTGATGTGAGCCTTGGACATTTATGAAACTGTGCCTGTTGATTCTGAACAGCTCTAGTTGCCACCTTAGACAGAGAACTGTGCTTTGCTGTACCAAAGGCTCATGGAATTGTGTTTCTCTCCGTTATGACAGCCAGTAGCCAGTGTCAGCTTATTACCCTTTTCAAGATTTAACTGCCACTGTGAAACAAATTTTGCTCCCCAGTTCCCTGTATCACACTAATGTTAATGTCTCTAATTTGTACACAGGACTATGCCTTTTGTTAGTTTTTTCCCATTGTCCTTTGATGGTCATGCCATTTATTTTTCCTTCAGTGAAACAGTTTCTTGAGGTCATATTTGCAAGAAACTGAGCCTACTACAACTGGTGCTAAATGACTTGGGAATCTATCGTTACAACAGGGCTTCTGACGGGATGTTTCTTGTCTGGTATAGGACACAGAACAGAAAAGTACGAGACGCTGTGATATCACTGGCATTTCCAGGTTGTGGGGGAAACACTGGAGGATCGTGATACTGGATGACTCTTACTAAGCACTGTTAAAGAGAGAAAAGGGTACACTTCTATCTTTTAACACAGAATTGAAGGAAATGTTGAGGGTTAAGTGGCCTTCATGGCTGTAAAGACACAGTTACCTCCAGCAGCCAGAAGGCAGAGTTAAAGGTCAGGTGCAGATGCCTACTTTAAGACTGGCAGTCACATTGATTACTATCTTAAATGTCACCATAGAATCTTCTGATGAAAACAGAGGCATAGAACCTTCTGATGGAAACAGAGGCAGAGACCAGCATCAGAGCACTGGGCTGAGCTCCAAAAGTCCAGCTCTAGTGTGAGAAGAATGAGAATATGTGCAAAGAGGTCAAGCCCATGATGGGTTCACCCACTGAAACAGTCTACCTGAGCTAATGGGAGCTCACCAACTCCAGCCAGACAGGGAAGGAACCAGTATAGGACCAAACTACACCCTCTGAATGTGGGTGAACGTCGTAGATCTGGGGCAGGACTTCAGCGCGACTGGCAGTGGCACCAGGATTTATCCCTACTGTTTGTACTGGCTTTTTGGGAGCCCATTCTTTTGGGGTAGATGAATTGCTCAGCCTAGATATAGTCGGGAGGGCCTTGGACCTTCCCCAAAGCAATGTGCCTTCCATTCTCTGAGGAGTGGATGGGGGTGGGGTGAGAGGGGAAGGTAAAGGGAGGAGGGGAGAGAGTGGGAACTGGGATTGATATGTAAAATGAAAAAAGATAGTTTGTTATCTTTTTCAAAAAGAAGAATAAAGTGAAAAAAAAAAAGACTGGCAGATAGTCAGAAAGGCGCACTTAACATTCCAATTGGGAATACAAACTTTTAGTTTCACACACACAAATATTAATTTACAATATTTTGTTTTTCAATTTTATTGAATATGATGTATATTAAAGTGTAAATATGTATTATGTATGAAATTCTATAAGTTTGAACATGGGTCTCCCTTTGTGAAACCATGAGCCTGATCACAATAATTAACTTGCTATCACCTCCTCAAACTTCCCTTGTGTCTCTGTAATTCCTTCCTCCTGTCTCTCTCCACCAAAGAAAAAAAAGTTTTTCACTAATAAATTATGTTATCTAGTTTTATATGTGTAAAGGATAAATTAATTGTTGAATATTAACCGATCTAAGCTTTCTTTATTGCAAGCTTAACATAGGTCTATATCTGGGAGACTACTGAAAACGAACAGGCAGTGAGGCTGTATTAGATTGTACAGTGTTAGCATCCTAGATAGTTAGGATGTAGCCTGAGGGGACTGGCTTAAGGTGATGGGTACTATGAAATAGGCATGGTAACAGACGGGAAGTTATCACTTACAATTTGCTGTGAAGAGCAAGTGCCTCACTTCTCAAGGACTGACTCTGACTCCACAGAGTTTTGTGATCAACGTTACTAATGATTATTCCCACCAGGATTTGCTTCCAAGACAACTCTCTTGCTTTGTTTCAGGACTTGTCATAGGAGGAAAACAGAATGTGTGGATAGAGACTTCTGCCTGGTCTTCCTTTCTGTCTTCCTCTTGAACTGGCCACAACATAGTTAATCCCCAGTGTGTGTTTTCAGCAAACAATGACGGGATCCCAGGGACATGTGCTGAACTTGAAGAATTCTTGCCGAGGCCACATATCATAGTCACTTGGCATTCGTGTGACATGGGCCCTGGAGCTGTTGTAAAAGAGAACTCTATTTAATTTTTCATTATCTCAAGGAAAAGACCTTCTATTCTGCCTGTGAAAAGTTTTGAGTACCTTGAGCAGAAGCAGCTTAAAAATGTTGTTGTCGAGACTACTGTATACCTCAGTGTGAAGGGGTGAACTGGGGCTTGTTGGTGTTGTTTTCATCGGCCATTCTGTTAGACCTTAATCATTGTATTTATTATTGTGCCTTGTCATATTGTTAGAATATTTTTCTATCTGTGCCCCAAGGTGCATAATTAAAATTGTTATTACAACACAGGAAAGGAAGCAGAAATCATAAAATCCCCTTCATTTTGTTTTATCTAGCTTCCATTTCCAAGCCTGAATATTCATTATTAGTTGTTATTAAATTTTAATCCTTGGTCTTTCTCTTGTTAGAAAAAAAAGATAAGAAAAAAGATAGTCTTGATTTTTATTCTTACAAATGCAAGGTTTATATTTACCAAAAACAGGGGTTGAAATCACCCAAAATATATATCTGTCTAGAACAGTTGTTCCTAACCTTCCTTATGCTGTGACCTCATGTTGTGGTGACTCCCAACTGCAAAATTATTTTGTGTCTGCTTCATAACTGTAATTTTACTGCTGTTCTGAATCCTAATGCAAACATTTTGGAGACAGAGGTTTGCCAGATGGGTCACAACTCATAAGTTGGGAAAGACTGCTTTAGAATTTCAGAATAATATCTTATATAGAAAAAGGGACTTTGGAGGTTACTTGAGATAAATTTGGTCTCCAGATCCGAAGGCTGCTGTTCTCAAAAGTGAATGAAAGAGAATATAGAGATGCAGAGAAAATAACAACTGATAGAAGGAGATGGGTCCTGGAGTTATGCTGACACACACACAAATGCCTAGAACCAGCAACAGACAGATGTGTCTCTTCTCTGCAGTCTCTGGGGGGAGAGTGGCTTTGCTAATACCTTAGTTTCAGACTTTTGAGTCCAGACTTCTAAGAGATTTGCATTCTTTTGTGTTCTGCTGTGCAGGTGACAGATATAATCACATGACATACATTCAGACGTTGATACTGGGAGATGGAGTGTTGCTGCTATCATTGATGAAAACACGGGGTGGAAATCCACTCTGGGAAAGATGTGGAAGACAGAGTCGAGACGGTTTCTGTTGCTTTAGAGACTGTTCGAGTTGCTGTGGACAGAATGGCACTGGTGGAAGATGGAATAGGAGACGTTCAGTCTTCCCTGGTGAGGTCTTAGAATTAAATAAGAAGCATATTACAGAAAACTGTGGGAGGGCAATTTGGTTTGCGGTGCAATTTGACTGAGTTGTGTTCTTCTGCTGGATGGAAAGGTTGATGGCGCACGGGGTGCACTTGCCTGATCATCTGAGGACCTGTCCATCAAGCTGATGACAGCACAACCAACTTTCTCCCTGCTGCTTGTGATTAAATGAGAGATAAAAACTTAAGTACTGGGGCAAGAACTCTTCCCCCCAAAAGGGAACCAGGACATGATGGCTTCGGAACATCCTCATCTATCTAGAATACAAAAGGTATCAAAATTGGGACATATGGTTTTGGGAAAATATGACCTAGAGAGAGGGCTGAGGTCATTGCTGGACAACTTTCTGCTGAAGAGATGAGAGTTAGGGTACCCATGAATCTACTGGTTTCTCTCAGCAAGGTCAGGGGTTCTACAAGAAAAACTTGTGAAGCGCGTGCATTCCAATGATGTAGCTTCCCACAACATTCTTGGGACTTCACCTGTTGGGGTTGTAGACTAGCAGAACTGCTACAAGCATGGACTGAACAGCGCGGAGAATGGAGGAACAAACCCGGAAGTTCTCCCACTCCCAGCAATAGACGAACTGGTACAGCTGTTACTCTGCAATGTCTGTTACTCTGAGAAAAAGAATGAAATTACTCCAGAGCAGAGCCTTTGTTGATGAGGCCAAGGTCGTTGGCCCAAAGGCAGAGGTTTGAAGTGCAGACAGAAAGGCAGAGGCAGGTGGCTCTGTAGGCCACAGGGTAATGTGTTTGCCATCGCCCCAGAATCCTCAGAGAGCAACAGCGCCAAAGGCCTAGAGCATGAAGGCAGGAGCCCCAAGAACACAATATTTGCAAATATATGAAAAAAAAAAATACCTGAGGAACTGCTACAGTCTAAAACACCTAAAATTCCAGTAAAAAAAAAGGGAAAAAGAAAATGTATCTTAAAATTCTTCTTGTAAATCAGGTCAGCTCCAGAGCAATACATTAGATATAGAGCTGACTTTCTCTTGGAGAGCCTGGAATTGCATGACTGTATGCATAGTACAGGAGAGAAATTGTTCAAAGCAGAATTAAAAATAGGCTGCATATTACAAGAAAATACTACAATACTTGTTATGCATTGCATAAACAAGAAGGAAAAGTTCAACCCAGTAGTGGAAGGGGCAGGGCACTTGTTTGTGTTATTGCAGATGTGAAAGAGGATACA
>LOEQ01010480.1:57159-69336 GCA_001685075.1 Bramus lutescens | reverse complement strand
CTTCCTTCCTTCCTTCCTTCCTTCCTTCCTTCCTTCCTCCTTCCCTCCCTCTCTCCCTCCTTCCTTTTTCTGCTTCCCTTCTTCATTTCTCTGTCCCTCCCTCCCTCTGTCCCTCCCTCCCTCCTTCCCCCCTTCCTCCTTCTTTCTTCCCTCACTTCCTTTCTTCTTTTCTTCTCTCTTTTTTTGGGACAGTGTCTCATATATCCCACACTGACCTTGAACTTTGAACTCATTCCTCCTGCTTCTGCTTCCCCCATTCTGGGATTATGGGTGTCCACCATCATGCCTAGTTTAGGTGGTGCTGGGAATAGAATCTGGGGCTTCCCAAATGCTAGGTGACCACTCTACCAACTGCATGACATCCTCAGCCCTCACCTGCATTTTTGTTTAGTTTTTCTGAGCACTTCTTGGGCCCTCTCCTCACCTGTCTTCCATACCTTCTGCACCTGTCACTCTACAAAGCTACTCATGGGACACTGGCAAACAGATGGAATTGTGTCTTTGGATCCTGAGGGTCCTCTTGTCTCCATTCGGCATTCGGTTCTTGACTGCCTATGCTGCCTTGATGGTGAACCGGAATGTGCATTTTTGGTAACTGTGTAGACAGAGGTTGCAGGTGTAGGGCAGGGATGAGGCAGGGCCTGTTCTCTGTCAGAAGGCAGAGCTGTGTGACTCAGTGACTCACTCTGCTCCCACCCCCTGAGTTCTGAGCTGGTACTGCTTGTTTCAGGGCTGCTGTGGGTGGCAGTATGGCTGGCAGGGTGTGGGTGAGGCCAGCACACTCCAGAAGGCAGTGATGTGCCGGATGCTGCCCTGAGCCTGCTGGGGCCAAGCTATTCCATGGACCTGTCCTGCTAGGACTTTGACTCTTGGTCTTTTTTCTATGAATTCTTCTTCAGGGTTTCCTTTCCTTTCCATGGTTTCTTTCTTCAGCTCCTGGATCCCTCCTGCCTTTCTATTTTAATTGTGATAACGTTCATATGCCATTTGTCATCTTAAGCATTTTAAGAGCATAACCAGAGGCACGGAGAGCATTCACAACGATGCATGGCTCTCACCATGACCCATCCATTTCTCTTTTTATGCAAAGTTGAGGCTGTCTATGCAAAGTTGAGGCTGTCTATTAAGCTCATGCCCCATTCTCCTCCCCCAGCCCCTGGAATTTATTATTCTAGTCTCTGTCTAAGAAGTTCATTGCTCCAGACACTTCATGTAAGTGGAATCATGTAGGAGTTTGGAAACGGGCTTTCTTTCCTCAGTATACCATTCCCAAGATTCACACATGTCCCAGCAAGTGTCAGTCTCTCCTGTCTGTGAAGGCTGAGTAATCTTCCGGCGTATGCATGTTCGCATTTCATTCTGTTGCTGGGAGTGAAAATGTCCTGACCGCCTGGCAAGAGAGGGTTTATTTGACTGCACTTCTGAGTAACAGCATATCATAGAGGAAAGTCAGGAACTCAAGCGTAAACTAAAGCAGAAACCAAAGAGCCCTGGTCCTCAACCTTCCTAACACCATGGCCCTTTAATACAGCTCCTCATGTTGTAGTGACTCCTGGCTGTAAAATTATTTCATTGCCACTTTATAGCTGTAATCTTGCTACCATTATGAATTGTAATCTGATATGCAGCCCCCAAAGGGAGCATGACCCACAGGTTGGGAACTACTGTGGTAGAGGAATGACCGCTACTTGCTGGGTTGCTCTCAGGCTCATGCTTATCTGGGTTTCTTAGAGCCCAGGACCACTTGCCCAGGGAATGGTACTGCCCGCAGTGGGCTGGCCCCTCCTGTATGAGTTAATAATCAACACAGCCCTAGATATGCCCACAGGCCAGTTGGATCTAGGCAATTCTTCAGCTGAGTCTTTCCTCTCAAATGACCCTAGGTTGTGCCAAGTTGACATCGCCTGTACTTCATTTTGTTTCTGTATTCTCCCACTGATAGGAAATGAGGTAGAGTTTGTGTTCTGGCTATTGTGAACATTTGGTTAATCTTTTATCACTGATACTGATAATAGTCAAAATACCTGGTACTTTTTTATGAGTTATACCTCCAGATTTTCACAGTAATTTAAAACTCTATATGGTTAATCATTTTTATTTTATAGATGAGGAAATGGTTTTGGAGAAGTTGAGTGATTTATCCAAGATTGCTCTCTCTTTCTCTTTCTCTGTGTGTATGTGTACATTTGTGTGTGTGTATGTGTGAAATGAGTGCTGGAGTGTAGATATTTGTGGGGGCGTTGTGTTCAGGATGCTGTCTATCTTGTGTTTTGGAGGAGGATCTCTCACTTTACAGTTCTGGACTGGCTGAGTCTGCAGCTGACCAGTGTGTTGAGCTTACAAATGCTATAAGCATTTATTTTAAATAATAAACTCAGCTTTATTTTTCTAAGAACTATTCTTGGGATTGAACTCAGATCCTCATGCTGTGTATGACTACTGCATTGTTTTTTAAGCAGAGCTGCTTTCCCAGCCTACCAAATTCACCTTTGAATAAACATTAATACTACTACTATTACTACTACTATTATACCTATAATCATGCATTTAAAGTATTCAAGCCAACATTTTTTTGAAGTATTTATTTTTCCTGTGTTTATTTATGTGTTCTGGGGAGTGGGACATGTACCTTGGTATCAATGTGGAGGTCAGACCACAGTGTATGAGAGTCTGTTATCTCCTTCCACTGTTCTGGTCCTGGGGGTCGAACTCGGGGCACTGTACTTGGTAGCAAGCACCTTTCTCCACTGAGCCATTTGCTGACCGATCACTTTTTTTTTTAAAAAAAACCTTCTTAAGTATGTGCAACCATAGCCACAGTCAATTTTAGGACATTTTCCTCCATCACAAAGAGCCCCTGAACTCTTTGTCTGTCACCAAACTCTTCCTGAATGGCCCCACCTGGTCCCCCAGCTCAAACAGCCATTGACATATGTATTTTTTTCATGCATTTTTCTGTTCTGGCATTTTTATTTTGAAGAAGTTGAGTAATTTATTCAAGATTGCTCTGTGTGTGTGTGTGTGTGTGTGTGCGTGTGCATGCATGCAGGAGCATATACATGTGTGGGGTGTGCTGGCATTGTACTGCATGTGTCATTTGTGACCAACTGTTCCCACCTAGCATTGTGTTTTTAAGCTGCCAAGACTGTAACCCACTTCAGGCCTCATTTCCTTTTCTTCCCCAAAGTTGATTTCTTACCCCATGATGTCTGAATCCAGGGTCCCAGTGTTTGGTCACAAGGCTGACTTGCCTTCCCTGTCACATGCTCTATAGATGAATTCTAGCCTGCATGCTTTATCTTCTGGCCTCATGGCTCCCTGCATGGAGAGCTGGGGGTTAGGAAAGTGAAACTGAGTGACTGAGGAGGTTGAAGAGATTGACCAGTGGTTTAGTGGGAGTGATGCTCTTCTGGAGGACCTGAGTTTGATTCCCAACACCCACGTCAGGTATGTCCTATAGCTCCAGCTCCAGGGAGATCCGACGCCTCTGCAGGCACCCTTTCTCATGTGCACATAACCACTCATACATAGATACACATAATTAGAAACAAATCTTTTTAAAAATTAATAACTTAATAAATTGTAGCGGGCCAGGGAGATAGCACTTTGATAAAATGCTTGCTCTGCAACCAGGAGAGAATGAGTTGTATGAAAAAGCCAGATGTAGTGGTTTGTAATTGTATTGGTGAGGTGGAGGCAGGAGAATTCCTGAGGTTGCGGGCCTGACAATCAGCAAGCCCCGGGTCCAGTGAGAGGCACTGCTTCAAAAACCAAGGTGGAAAAACAGGAGAGTTGACTCAGCAGTTAAGAGTACTTACTGTTCTCGGGGATGATCTGGGTTCCATTGCCAGCACCTCCATGGTAACTTACATCAACCATCTATAACTCCAGTTCTTGGGCTTCCAATTCCCTCTTCTGGCCTCTGAGAGCATCAGACACATACTTGGTATATATACATACATACACACAAAACACTCTTACACATAAAATTAACAAACCTTAAATATCCCAGAGTGAAAGACTCTTGAGGGACAACACCTGAGGCTGACCTTTGACCTCTGCAATGCTTTCTTGCAATTGCACACACCCACACCCATCTACCCGCAACCAGCCCACACACGCTCACTCACATGTGTGGAACATGTTTTGAATGATGTTTCAAACCACCCTCGTGGGGGTGGCTATTTATGCCACTGCTCTGTAGGTGATGGTCCTGGGTCAGGTTTTGTCTGGAAATGAGAATGGACAGATGAGATAAGCTTGGTGAAAGGGCTTTGAAGTGCTGTGAATTATGAGCATATTGATGGTGGGGGTGGGGTGCTGCCTTTGGCAGTTAGCTTCAGGGGCAGACAAATGGATGCTCGTAAGGTGGAAGTCTGTCCACATGCACACCGAGGCTCAGGGCCAGTAGTGCCACCTTGTGTTGCAGTCTGAAAGTCATGACCCTATGAAGTAAAGGCAGGTGACTCAGGCAAGATGACCAGATATGGTGTGTGGAGTGTTCATTGACCCATGACCCTGGGAAGCACTGGCCCTGAACACCATGGTTCCAAGGCCCTACTTTTCCCACTTGCATGGAGAGGCTGTCTGGAGCCTGGTAAGGCTGTCCGGCCTGGGAGCTCTCTGATTGGCTGAGGGCTGTTTGGAAGACAAGTTGCTCTTACGCTTGAATCCTTGCTCCCAGCTGGTGGTGCTGTGGTAAATGGCTTTGGAACTGTAGAAGCTGGAACTCCACTGGAGAAAGCAGGTCACTGAGAGCTGGCCTTCCAGCCTTATAGTCTGACCTCACTTCTGGTCTGTACTCTGCTTCTTATTATACCTAGATAGGAGGAGATGAGAAGTCTCGGCTGTGCACTCCTCCTGCTGTGGGGGTCCTTGCCACCATGCCCTCCCCTCCATGATGGACCATCATCCACAAAACTGTGAGCCAACAAACAAAACAAGAAAACAAACCCTTCCTTCTTTGATTGGGGGATAACTGCAAGAGAGTTAGCCAATGCATTCCCCCCCCCAATTTCCTTTTGAGTTAGGATACGGCTGTGTAGCCCAGGTTGTTTTGGAACTCACTGTGTAGCCCCAGCTGGTTCGAAGCTTATCATCCTGGTCCAGCTTGCTCACACGCTGGCACTACCTGTGTGTGAAACATACCCAGTGTTCACTTCCGGTTCTTCTGAAGAATTCTTGCCCTGGCTGGTGGATCCATGTGAGTCTCAGAAGGTCTTCAACAGACTCTGTGGTAGACATGGGGAGGGGCCATCTTTGTGTGAGTTGATAGGAGTTTCTAGGACTCTCCATGTGTTTGGATCACTGGTTTGTGTGACCACACCCCGCTTTTATCTCTTGTTCTTCTGAAGAGTTTCTTGCCTGGGATGGTGGACAGAGATGAGCACGTGGCATGGCTGGAAGAATCAATCAGGGTGTCAAGAAAGCTAAGTGGCAGATGCCAGTTTTGTGGTGGCTGGAGGCAAAGGGACCCTAGTGGACTGGTGTGAAAAGCAGAGGAGGAAGCTTAGGACCCAGGGATCACTGGGAAGCCTTTGCCTGGACAGCCTCAGGAATGTTGCAGCCCAGGAGACTTCTGAAATTGACAAATTCGCTGGTCCATACTCGGTGGCAGGTTTCTCATGACCTTCCAGCTTTACACTGTAGAAACAGAAACACCAAATTACAAAATTGGGAACAAGCTCTCAGGGAAAGTGTGCATGGCGATGATCTTTCCAACACTCCTTTCTCTTTAAATACATTCTCAAACTGCAGGGAGTCTGTACTCTAGAACCCAGCTCAGTGCCTTTTAGATATGGCAGCTTATGCAACAAACCTTGTTGTATGGATACACTTCAGACCCCTTGCTGTTAACTGCCAAGTAGCCTGACTTCCTAGGAGAAGAGCTCCCTCTTATCTGCCACCCCAAGCCCTCTCTGCTTGTTCTCTGCCTTGCTGTCCTGTGGCTCTGCTGTCCTTTATCACCCTGGATGTCTTCATCTCTAGCATTCTCTTGTCTTGGTGGGTCACATTATAACTGAAGTCATTGGAGTCAGAGCCTGGGCCCTGGTGGCCCTCACAAATTGGGTTCAGCCACTGGTGCTCAGTTGGCCAATGCAAGAGACAAGTCAGGGAATAGCAGCAAAAAGAAATTAATTCAGTTTGGGCACATTGGGAAGAGGATCAAAGAGATGCAGTTACCCCTCCCCAAGTCCATCATTGGGTCCAGATGTTCAGTTCATATGGAAGGCAAGGGACATGCAGATCTAAGTAGTCCTGGGCAAGAGTGTTCCCACTAACCCTTGTCCATGCTCCAAGCTGTCCTGCAAGATGGGCTGACAAATTGTCAGAACTGTGTGATCTCTCTTTCAGAGAGGCAAGCTTTTCTGGCTGGGACCAGAGCCCCAACCATTTTTTCACAGTCTTCCACTCCTGGGAAATTCCAAGTCCCCGGAAACCTTTCTTTCCACAGTCTGAAATCCAGAAAGGGGTACCAGTGTTGCTTTAGCACACCTTCTTTCTTGTCCAGAGGATTACACCTTAACTCAGCTAACCCTAGGCTCATGTATCATGCACCTCAAAACCAGTGTGGGGCAGATAGAGGTGCTCATGACCGTAAGTCCTGCTCCATACTCCACGGAGCCTGGCTCCCATGGTTTTGAGTCCCCTTACTTTTTATAGGCTCACATTGGCCAGATAGTCTTAAAGTCACTGCACTAAAATCCTGATGGATTTTCCTAACACTGTGTATTATCAGAGTCTCTGCTGTGAGGTGTCCTCTCAGAATGCAGGAGTTCGGTGTCATTGAGTTCACTCAATCATTTTTCACTATCAATGGACTCATCTCTTACTTTTGTTCCTGGCAAGAATCAGTGAGTGCTGTCAATCTTCCCTCTGGAGTGATTCTGAGAAACTGTGTTTTGCCTGTAGGGACAGGCCTAAACCTCCAGGGAAGCCATTGCTGAGGATGGTAAAGACAATCAGAGTATGTTATAGAAATCTCAGCCTGGCTTCTGCGGGGAAATAAGACTGGGGAAAGAGAATAAGCTTAAAGGTCCTTTGCCATCACTGTGGCCAGACTGGCAAAAGGCCATCTTTGTATGGGATCAGATAGAAATTTATAAGACTCTTGGCAATTGGGGGGTGCATTGCTTGGTCTTCAGAGCATTTGTGGTGACAACTGCTCTCTCTCCTTGAATTGATCCACAAAACACTTGGGGGGAGGGTTATGCAGCCAAGCCATTCTATCTCTTCTTACATTGGTGGGCATTTCTGCATGTTGGTCTAGCAGCAAGATCCCAGGATGACAGGGTTTGCAAAATGTCATTTCCTACCAGATCTGAAGTGAGGAGGCACATGCCTTCAAGGAGGCTGCTGTAAACCTGTCCAGGGAGCCTTGGAGAGGGCCCAGGCTTTTCAGCATCTGTGGAATGCAGAAGTAGGGCAGAGCTGTTGCACAACCAGATGGCATTATGAAACAACTTAGAATGCCGCTGGCAGAAATGGAGATGCCCCGTCATTGTGCTCCTTTCCGTCCTCAGCCAGATCCAGGCCCACTTGAAGTTCTCAAGGTGCCTTGACATATGCACACCAGAGATGCTGGCTCCCAAGAAGAGCCTTTTGTAGTAGGCAGCTGATTTCTTGGATCCTTCTTCCGCAGTCTCCTCTTAACCCTATTCTCTCAGTGTTCCATTTGAGCCCTTCCTATAAGAGACACCAGGTACATGGGAATCACGGGCAGAAACGATTTTGGAAAGAACCTTCACTTTTTTCTGTGTATGTCCCCAAGTTTCCTTTGCCAATAACTTTGTCATTTTTTGGTGTACTAAATATTGGTCATGAAACCTGGGCACAGGCAGCGCAATTCAGACGTGTGTGGTATGTATGGAATGTGTGGTGTATGTGTGATGTGTAAACACATGTGTGTTTTTGTGGACATCTGTACTGTGTGTCTGTTTCTACCGTCTTCCTTAGTCATGGTCTATCTGACATTTTGAGAGAACATCTCTCACTGAACATGGAACTCATTGATTTGGCTAGACTGGCTGGCCAGAGAGCCCCCCCAGGAACTGCCTGTCTTGCCTTCTAGTGTTGGCATTACAGGTGTGCACCACCACACCCAGATTTTTACCTGGGTTCTGGGGATCTGGATTTGGTGTTGGCCTGACCCATGTCCCCAGCCCAATTTAGTTATCTTTTGAGAACCAATGAAATAAAAGGCAGCCTTTACCCCTCTGTGATTTCTTTGTGGTCTTGCTTTCTGCTGATGCCCACAGTCTTAGCCATCAGTATAAATGCTGCACTTTAGTTATTTGAAATACTTGAATTTGTGATTCATTTCCTGATAGTGAAGGCATGGCCATGGTAAGACTTTCTCGGAAGGAGAACGGGAGTAAATGAGGACAGCTGTTTCTCTCAGTACCATCAGTTTCATGAGGTGACCCACACATACTCTGGCCCTGTGTTCTTCCAGGAGCCTCTCCTCTCTGAGAGTCTACAGCTTGTCTCTGCTCATCAACTCTGGACTGTAGAAGCTCCCACCAAGATGCTGATCCTAAGGAGCTCCAAACCTGAGCGTAGCTTCTCGCACGAGGAACATATTTTTCACAGAAGCTAGGATACTGTCCATGAAGAGGGGCTTTAGCCAGGCAGTGAAGACCGTGCTGCCAAAGGATGGTACTCCTCTATTCCAGAGGTGTCCAAATGAGGAATGCTGGGTGCTGTCATCTGTGAAATCTGGCTTGTGTGTTCTGATCATCCACACTCATACACTGTTGTTGTTATGATGTCACAATACAAGTCACAGGTCTGGTGCTTTGCTGTATGCCTGTCTGTTTATTCTGAGAGTGGCTGTGGATGAGGAGTCTTGTATCATTCTTGCCCAAGAAAATGTCAAACCTGTGCCAATCCGGGCAGACTTTCTTCAAGGTCTAGGACATTTCTGTTGCAGCGGGATTCCCTGCCTCCTTCAGCCGTGCCCTGTCCCTTCTGTGCTGGGCTCCACGCGATATTCTTTATTTGCTCACACTGCTGTTAGGGTGGAGTTGTCCTCCACTAGATCCTTGAGAGAGGCAGATTCGAGATATTAATCAAAGGTTCGCCTTTCTAAAAATGTCTTAATTCTACTTTCCCACTCTGTCTATGGCTTAGCTGAGTGTGGAATTCCAGGCTGTAAATGATTTTCATTCAAGCAGCCCTTTATAGTAGAGGTTCTCGACCTGTGGGTTGCAACCCCCTTGTGGGTTGAATGACCCTTTCACAAGGGTTTTCTGAGACCGTCGGAAAAAGCAGATATGTATGTTACGATTCTTAACAGTAGCAAAATTACAGTTATGAAGTAGAAAATGAAGATAATTTGATGGCTGGTGGGTCACCACAGCGTGAGGAACTGCATTGGACTTCAGCAGTAGTGCACAAGAGGGTGCTGTGTGGAGAACACTGCAGAGAAAGCCACACATGGTGTGCACTGCAAAGCACCTGTGCCTTGCCCTGTTTACACTGCTCTAAGTTCTGTCCTGAATGCTTCCCTTAGAAATGCCATTCTGTCTTGACTAATGGAAGAATAGAATCTCAGTTTCTTTTCTGTTGTCTCAATGTTATTGTGGTGGGATTCATGCAAGTTTTTGCTTGGTAGTTGTGTGTGTATGGTGTGTGGTGTGGTGTAGGGTGTGTGTGTGTGGTATTGTGCCTCTCTGTGTGGTATGTGTGTGATGTGTATGTGTGTGGTGTGTGGTATGGGTGTGGTGTGTATGTGTGGCATGTGGTATATGTGTGTTGTGTGTATGTGTTTGTATGGTTGTCTGTTGTGGGTATGACCCTTTTTCATAGGGGTCACATATCAGATATCCTACATATCAGATATTTACATTGCTATTCATAATAGTAGCAAAATTACAGTAATTAGCAACAAAAATAATTTTATGGTTGGGGGTCACCACAAAGTAAGGAACTGTATTAAAGGGTCATAGCATTAGGAAGGTTGAGAACCACTGCCTCTGATGGTCCTTGTTACCTACTGAGGAAGCTGAAGCCATTATGATTCCTAAGGTTGCGTCATGGGGCATTGCTGTGTTGGTCATTGTGCAGATACCCAATGGGCTCTTTGGACAATGTTCTGTTTTCATTCTTGCCACTGTGATAAAAAGCTCTGACCAAAAACAACTTAGAAGAGAAAGGATTTATTTTAGCCCACGGTGCCATGTTGGTGTTCTGTCATTGTGAGGATGTCAACATGGGCAGGAACTTAGAGCAGCCAGTCACAGCACAGTCCTCAGTTAAGACCACAAGGAAATGAGTGCATGCACCCCGAGCAGCTCACGAGCTCTCTCTATTCTTGTACACTCCAAGATGCCAAACCTGGGAATGGTGTTGCCCATGGTGAGCTGGGTCTTCCTGTCTTACTTAGCCCGGGTAAGAAAAATGTTCATAGACTAAACTGATCTGGTTAGTTCCTTATTGAGATTTTCTTCTCAGATGGCTTAGATTGTGGCGTGTTGACAGTGAAAACTAACCATTATAGTCATGTAACATGTGTGTGTACATGTGTGATGTGGGGTGTGTGTGTGTGTGCATGTGTGCATGCGTGTGTGTTGTGTAAGCTGGAGTTTGACATCAGCCATCCTCAAGGGCTCTCTACCTAACTTTAATTGACTTAGGCTCTCTCTTTGAACCTGGAGCTCATAGAATTAAGTTAGACTTGCTGGCTAATGAGTCTTGTGGCTGCATCAGTGCTGAGGTTTAGGTGTGAGCCCTCATTTCCCGCTTTTACCAGGATGCCGGAGATCCTAAATCAGGTTCTTATGTTTGCAGGGCAGGCACTTTACCAACCGAGTTGTCTCCTTAGCCCCTGGTACTTGAGTTCTTGTGAAAGAAATTTTTCAGGGTTATGCGATCGCTCTCTTCCCATTTAGTTTCTGTATTTTTACTTTTTTGAACTTTCATTTCTATTCCTAAATTTTCAAAATTCTTCATGTTTTTGAATATGGTCTTAGATTCCAGAAGTTCCGTTTAGTTCAGTCTTTTTGTTATTCTGTTTTTGCTTTACTATTTTTAATTCCTAAGAACTTAAAAAATTTGGTTCTGGAACTATTCCATTTTTATCGCAGCCTATTCTTATGCTGCATGTATGTTATCTTTAGCTTATCTGTTGGGAATACTTAACAGCTTTATTGAGGTGAAATTAACCTAAGTGTAATTGTGCATGAAGTATAAAATTTGACAAATTTTAGCATATGTGTAACTTGTGGAATCACCACCTTTATCAGCTTACACCTATGACTTCCAGATGTTTCCTTTTGCCTCTTGTAATCCATACTGCGTCTTCCACTGCCTTCCTACCCATCAACCACTCCCTGCTTTTTAATCACACCTGCTGACCTGTGTCCCACCGCTACAGGTTGTTTGCATCTCCGCACTTTTATATAAATGCATCAATACAGTAGTGTGTGGTCATCCGGGTTTTTGTATTAATAATTCATTCCTTTTTATTTCTAAGTAGTATCTTACTGCATAGACACATCACAGTTTAATCTCTCAATTCCCTTAAAAGCTGGGTGTGTGAATTGTTTCCGTCTCATTACTGCCGATGAAGCTACTGCATGTATTCATGTCTAAATCTTGGTGGGGTGGATAGGATCATTTACTTGGGGCAAAAGCATCAATGTGGAATGGAGGGGATTCTGTAGGAGACATTTTTGTTGTTCAATATGCCTAGCATGACGGTACATTCTTACCATGAACAGGAACTACAGTTTCTCTGCATCTGATATTTTGTTTGGTGAGGTTACTAATTGTGACAGTTTTATAGGTGCACATGACATTTCATTTGGGTTTAATTGGCATATCCTTATAGGTCAGTGATGCTGAGGATCGCTTCATTATCTCACTTGTCATTTGTATACCTTTTTGGTGCAAGCGTCTTCTTGACTCTTTTGCCAATTCAAATATCAGGTTGTTTTTTATCCTTGACTTTCATGAACTCTTTTAGGTAAAAATCTTTTTTATCAAATAAGTTTGACTTTTTTTCATAAACCCATGTCTTGTATTTTCTTTCTCTTAAACCTTTCTTTCAGAGGGATGTTTTAACCTTTGTAATCTAATTTATCTCTTGTTCTATTTCTTTTTTAAATATTTATTTATTTATTTATTTATTTATTATCTATACAATATTCTATCTGTGTGTATGCCTGCAGGCCA
>LOEQ01010480.1:22939-36425 GCA_001685075.1 Bramus lutescens | reverse complement strand
GGGGGAGGGAAATGGGAGGAGGAGAGGAGGTGGAAATTTTTAATAAAAAAATAAAAAAATCTCATCTTTAATTTCACCAGACACCAGAAAAAATATAATATTACCCGAATAATTAGGAAGTGTAGAACAAACACCTTTCAAAACTATAGATATGACAGAAACATTTGGCTACCTGGACAGTCACCCAGATTTCCTTTACCACACTGGGGCATCCATCTTTGGCCTATAGGCCTAAAATATTTGACAGACTTTTCAGTAAAGCAGGAATTTTGAAGGATTGTCCTACTTTGTCTTGGCAAAGTTTGGCAGTCACTTTCTTTTGTGTCTGCTTGTCCAGTTTGGATAGCATTCTGTAAGCAGTTGAGACAAGGGAAGTTTCTTGCCCAAATCGCTAGGTTTGTTACATTGAAAGCAAACTACATATGGAAGTTCTTTGATGCCCATCTACTTTTTTTAAAGTAAATTCGTTCTGCCAGTAGCAGATGTGTCTCGTTGTCATGAAAAGCCTTATACTATTAAAACATTTTAATTCCATATTATGTAGGTCTCTGAAGTTTTCGAAGACCATTTGTATATTCAAAATATATCTCTGACCTTGAAAGCATACTAAACTTGGTCACAAATTTGATTGTTAAGTAACTAACTACTAACCTATATTTCTTAATTATCCTAAATAGTTTTTAATGACTAAAACTTTATATTAAATTTCAAATGATCTGCATAGTTTCAATTCCTTAAACAAGAGTAGAAACATATATACACTATAACATAATAGCCTTAAATTTGTATCAGTATACAAAACTCCATACCAATTTAGAATATTTTAGACTAGTGATTTTTCAAAAGTAAACTCAACAGTCCTCCCTTTTATCCCATCATTTCTGTACTATATTCCCCCTTTCCCCCCTCATGATGAGATCCCTAAATCTAATCTCCTTTGTTTATCTTTTTTTCCTTACCATTACCAATAATGACTTGTAACCACTCCCCCTAAAAGATGGCAAACATCTATAATCTACCTTAATCATAACAAGAAACGATCAAAAACCACACACCCAGTTCTTGGGAATCTGAGTGTTCTCTAGACTGCCTCTTTAGGGGACTGTGAGAAAACTGGGATAATGGCCAAGTCCTGTGAGAGCTAGATGTATTATTATTTTAGTCTCCATGTGATGGGAAAGTGCAAGGTTTATCTGAAGTCCTGGCTGGAGTAGTCTGTGTGGCTAGACATCTTCACTAGCAGCTTTGAAGTTGTTCTGGATGCAGAATTTTGAAGAAACTGCAACAGAGACATTTTGAGGCTAGATAACCTGGGCTACTTGTTTTCATTGGTGTCTTGTTCTTTTTTCCTACAAATACATAAATTTTTGAAGGTAACTTATATATCTGCTTTAACACAAGTAAGGAATGTGCCGTGTGCACAAGTCCATTAAAGATGATTTTTTTTGGTATATGTTTGAGCAGGTAAAAGGCATCTGTCAACTCTATAAGTTTGTTTGGACTTTACAACCAAACCTCTATCCATGCCATATGAAAGGATGGCATGTAATAATAAGTCATGAGAATTCTGTAGCCATCAAGGTTTATCATGTCTCATCCAATCTTAGAGCTGTTTCTATGTAGAGGGATCACCATATATATCACCAGTCCTGTGGTGTTTCTCGGTTTCTTTTATAATATTTGTTGCCAAGATTTTCAGGTCTTCCCCAATCAAATCTGATCTTTATTCATTTAAAAGAGAGACATAACATTTTGTTTCCTATGGAAACAAAGTTATAAACTCTTCCCCAATGTAACACATTTCCTGACTTCCATTCTGAAGCCTAGACATCTCTAAAGTATACAAGCTGGTTTAATTCAGCAGTCCCTTACATAATCCAGTATCTCTCAGCAGCTGCCATTCTCTCATAAGGTTTCAAAAATTCAAAGTCCAAAAAGCCATAAAGGATCCAGATGCTCCGTACATTTCCCATCCTTATGTGAGTTATTTTTTTAATAATACTTTACTCTTTCTTTAAAGACTTTATTATTTTTAAACTATTTTTTTCTATACCCCCCTTTTCTTTACTGTATCTGTTTAAAGGTTTTCTCAGTCTGGATTGCTTCACTGCACATCTGCAGACTTCTCTGAGTGTTTGAGCCAAGTCTTAAACCCATGGCATGGCTCTGCACAAGGTGCTGGCTGGCTCAAGCCCATAGGCAGTTGTCTCTGTATGCCAAAGCCCACCTGAGAGACTGTGGGACTAGGAAGCCACGCTTGGCTCTGTGTTTCTGTGTTTGAGTCTTTTTAAAAGCTTTCTGAGGTCCTATGTGGAAATATGTGCTCCACATTGGATGCCATATGTAGATGGAATTTTCTTTCTTTCTTTTTTTTTGGTTTTTCGAGACAGGGTTTCTCTGAAGTTATTGGCACCTGTCCTGGAACTAACTCTTGTAGACCAAGCTGGTCTCGAACTTACAGAGATCCACCTGCCTCTGCCTCCTGAGTGCTGGGATTAAAGGTGTGTGCCACCACTGCCAGCAGATGGAATTTTCTTTAGGCTTCCAACTCACAAATAATGTCACAGAGACTAATTATGGAAGCCCAGCTTGTGTCTTAGGATTGTTCCTAACTAGCTTTTATAGCTTAAATTAACCAATTTTATTAATCTACATTTTACCATGTGGCTTTTTTACCTTTCTTTCATTCTGTATGTTCAGCTCCCTCCGTGTCTTGTTGGCATCTCCTGCATGCCTCAATTATCTTCTCCTACTTTCTCTCTCTGCCAAGAAGTCCCACCTATACTTCCTGCCTAGCTATTGGCCATTCAGCTCTTTAGTAAACCAATCATAGCAATATATTTTACACAGTGTACAAATATCCCACAACATGCTGTGATTTGCACACTTGTAATTAAATATTTGCTTGTTTCCACTTCTACCATATTCTAGCTAACAGAATTCTTGAGTGTTTATTGTTTCCTTGACAGTGAAGACACAAGAAGGCATTTGTTTTTCTTCCAATTTGCCACAGGGAATTTTTTTCTTTTCATGTCCCCCCTAAGAGAGGTAGGGAGACCCTGTTGACTGAGGTTTTCTGTCCTGTCTGGTCCTGCAGCCATTAAGTCCCAAAGAATCACACAGAGGTCTCCATTAGTTATCAACTGATTGGCTCAGCCTTCTTATTAACTAATTCTTTTAACTTACATCAGCCCATAGTCTTGTCTGAGTTAGCCATGTGGATTGGTACCTTAATTCAGTGAGGCAGTCACATCTTGCTTCCTCTGAGTCTGGGTCACAGCTGCAGACTGCGCTTCCCTCTTCCCATCATTCTCGTTGCCCCGCCTCTACTTCCTGTCTGGTTGCCCCACCTATACTTCCTACCTGGCTACTGGCCAATCAGCATTTTATTAAAAATAATAAAAGTGATAGGATAAAAGACCATTGTCCCACAGCAAGACCCCATACGTTCTGCCCTGACCTCCTTTACCTGTGGCAGTGGGCTGAGTTCAGGGTGTTGTGTGGAGTATCTGCTTCCATGACAAGGAGGAAATCTGGTGCTTTCTGGCCATGTTTCTGTCGTTTTTGGTGCTCACCAAAAGTAATGAGATGAGATAGAGAACTCATGATATTCAGAGTTGGGCTCTGGGTAGCCCCTGAAGGCAGAACTGGCATTGGTGGGCCCAAGGTCATGTTGTTAAGAGTGGTCTAATCACTGTATTATGTGATTGTTTGGCTGTCCACATCTATTGAACCATCAGTTTGCCTATCCGTCCTTCCATTCATATTGCCTTTTTGCCTTCTGTCCCACCTTCCCTCCCTTCCTTCTTTCCTCCTCTCTTTCCTTCCTCTCTCCCTCTCTTTTTCCTCTCCTTTTATTCATCATCTGTCATCCACCCATCTATCCAGCGTACTGTGTATTGTGATCCATGAGAGTTCTGACATAAAAATCAGCCATCTGACCCTCCCCTGTGGCAAGTGAGTAAGTCATGCACCGTTCAACCAGTGACCACTCTCACGAAAGGATCTACAGTTATGAGAATGCAGTCAATGCTTTACAATATTTAAACTGTATTTATTGTTATTGCATGCATATGTACAGATATGTATATGCCTTGTACAGGTATAGAAGTCAGAGAATAGCTTTGTGGAGTCATTTCTGTCTTTCCAACTTTACATGGGTTTCTGGGATTGAACTCAGACCATAAGGCTTACTCATCAAGTGCCTTTACCCGCTGAGCCATATTGCCAACCCCCAGTCAGGGCCTTGAAGCATTTCGTGAGGGAATCTTAGTCTAAGAGGTGACAGAGGAGAGTCTCTGATGAAGTGACATTTGATCTGAGATAAATTTGAGGAGCTAACAGATCTGAGTGTTTTCTGTGTGCTAAACCTGAGCTGATGACTTCACCTGATTTATATATGTTAATTCTTCTTCCATGTTGTGACATCATGAAAGGAGAAGTGATTATCATGCCCATTAGGAAGCAAGACATGGAGCGAGCCAACTTCCTGGGGTTATAGCTGCAAGTGAAGAGCTGAGCTAGAATTGGAGCTCATGAGTCTCACGGACTCCATTTATCCCCTTTAAGGATGGCAAGAATTATGTAGAAGGGAGTGGAAGAGGAAGGAAGAGGAAGGGAGTTGGGGAGGAAGGGAGATGAAGGGAGTGGAAGAGGAAGGAAGAGGAAGGGAGTTGGGGAGGAAGGGAGTGGGAGAGGAAGGGAGTTGGAGAGGAAGGAGATGCCAGGGTGGCAGCGTGGATGCCCAAATTTTAAGGGGCCCTGCAGACCAAGTTAAGGATTTTTGCATTTACTTTGGGGCAGGGATCATGGGGAGTCATTGAAAAATTTAGGGAGGTAGGATAGGGTCACAATCAGATTTTTAGTGACAGAGTGAGAAATGGAAGAAGTGGGCCAGGGAGTGAAGAGCTGCTTTGGGGAGGGGCTGACGGCTTAGATGAGAGGACCAGGGATGTTGTTGGTGATGGTGAGATGCTAATTTTGGGTCTCAGCAGATTCTGCTACCTTCTAGCTTATGCCAAGGACACAGAATGATGCTATGTACTCTAGGGTCCTTCTTTCTTTCAGAGTCTGAGATAGAAATATTTCTTTCCTCATGGTTCTCTGATCCCTATGTCATAGTTCAGTTTGTGGCCTGGGCTCAGGTCCTGGTTCTATTAGTACATCTTATTTCAATTATAAGTGGTAGGCTTCATATGATATGCTCCTCCTGAATATAAATGTGGTGGATTTTTTCGTCTTACAACTCCAGGTCACAGACCATCACTGAGAGAAGTCAGGGCTGGAACTCAAGGCAGGAACCTAGAAAAAACCCATTTCCTTCCCCAGTTGCTTTTGGAGTCATACTGTTTATCCCAACAAGAGCAGGCAAAGTAAGAATGCGGGATGCAGATCTGACATCTTATTGGGCTTTCCACGTTGACTTCTCTGGGTAACACTAGCTTTTGATAGACCAGGATTTTCAGGAAAGTAGAGAGATAGCGAGGGTTGTGGGCAGGGTGGCTGATTCTACAGCTGTGGCTAGAACTTGGCATGACTCTGGAGAAGCATATCAAGTATAGGAGACACAGGAACAAACATTTGAATGGCGGGTCCCAAACCAGTGCATGACACCCTCTCGGTCGATTTTATTGTTTAGTGCCATATGGCCTTATAAGGTATACATGATCTTATAAAGTCTTCAAGGACACAGGGCCCTCGTGAGGTTTAGGGGATAACAGAATGGTTCAGACTAAGTGGTCTTGATTCTAGCTAATGTTGCTCTGAAACAAGCCACCCAACAATACTTTGCATTTTGTTTTGTCTTGTTTTTAATGTATAGCTCAGGATCTTGTAGGCAGGGAGTTTGGAGAGGCAGAGCAGGAGTGCGCAAACTATGTGCTTCTGTTTTGTGGGGTTTGCAGACTTCTGTGGAGAGACTCGAAGGTTGAGATGACGGGAAGCTTGGTGGGTGGAACTTTATACACTGTCTGTGCATGTCTGTTGGTTGATGTTGGTTGGTGGCTGGGGCATGAGCAGTTCTGGCAGCTAAAACGCATATGCGCGATCTCTTTGTGTGACTTGTTAGGGCTTCCTCACAGCATAGCTTCTGGCGTCCCAGAATGAGCACCCTAGTGGAAGTGAGTGCTTCTTTTTTATAAAGCTGTGGAAGTCACAGAGGGTCACTTCCACAAACTGCTGTTCAGTCTTAAAAGTCTGTTTGAGTTCAAGGAGAGGGGACATAGGTACTGCCTCTTGATGTTGTCGTCTGACTGTGTAAGGTAGAGATGTTATCGTGAGCACCCTTGTCAAATGCCCACACGTAGTATGTTGGCTAGTTTTATGTCAACTTGACACAAACATGAGTCTTCTGAGAGGAGGGAACCTCAAATGAGAAGTTCCCTCTATAAGACTGTGTTGTAAGCAAACCGATAGGGTAGTGATTCTCAAACTGTGGGTTGCAATCCCTTGCCAAACCTCTATCTCCAAAAATATTTACATTACAATTCAAAACAGTAACAAAATTAGAGTTGTGAAGTAGCAACGAAAATAATTTTACGGTTGGGGATCACCACAACGTGAAGAACTGCATGAAAGGGTCAGCGCATTAGGAAGGTTGAGAACCACCGCTGTAGGGCATTTTCTTAAGTAGTGATCAATATTGGATGGCCCAGCCCATTGTGGGTTGCATCAGCCCTGGGCTGGTGGTCCTGGGTTCTCTAAGAAAGCTGGCTGAACAAGCCGTGAGCTAGTAAGCAACACTCTTCCATGGCCTCTGTATCAGCTTCTCCCTCTGGGTTCCTTCCCTGTTTGGGTTCCTACCCTGGTTTCCCTTTTATGATGAACAGTGATATGGAAGTAAGCAAAAAAGCCCTTTTCCTCCCTAAGTTGCTTTTGGTCATGACATTTCATCACAGCAACAGTATCCCTAACTAAGAGACTTAGCGTGCAACACTTAAGACTGTGACAAGGTCAACTTGACATTGGGTGGTGAAAGACTGCCAAGGTCATGGTCTTTTCAATATAACCCAGACTCATCAAATGTTCAAAGGGATCTTCTGAAGTCTGGATTGAGCTTTAGTGTCCGAATGGAACCACCATGTCTGCCATGTCCATGGCTACCAGTTTAGTTCAGTGATCATCTGATTTAATACCACAAGATGATTTCAGTCTTCTGTAAGTTTGTCTACAAACAGCACATGACACTTCCATCAAACACTTGATTCTCCATGGTGCTCACCGCCCCTCAGCTTGCCTCAGAATTCATCCATGTATTTCTCTACCTGTACACCTTAGTGCCTAGGAAGTAACTTCTGGGTGCCAGGCATTGTATGGAACATTACAAGCATGGGCAGATGCAGGAGAAACCATTGACCTCGGTACATCACAGGCCATAGCCACAAAGGACATGGTGTCTGAAGAGATACGTTTGTTCAGGTAAATAGAGCCACTTAGGCGAGGGATTAACACTGAACCTGCCAGTAAACTCTTCTCTTTTTAGCAAACTAAAAAGAGACTGGGGAGGTGGCTGGGTTAGTGAAGGGCTTGCTGTGCAAACTTGAAAACTTGAGTTCAAGCCCCAGAGCCCATGTAGAAAACCTCAGAGCTAGAGAGGAGAAGACAGGAGGATCCCTGAGGCTTGCTTGCCAGCTTTCCTGGCTGATTGGTTCAGTGAAATGTCCTGCCTAAAAAAGTAAGGTGGAGAGCAATTGAGGAAAACACATGCATCAACCTCTGTTTGACCTTCACTGACACACACACATATGTGCACATGCATACACACTTGCACATGAAACACACACACACACGTACACAACACAGAATCTGGCATTAATATGGTTTCTGATACTCACGAGGCTCTCCTGTTCCCTGTATTGGCAAAAAGTGTCTATCTGCCACCAGGAAGCCACTGTCCCTTTAGAATTGGGTGCTCCTGAGTTTGTGACACCCAGTGTATAGCAAATTGAGACCTGTCTTGCCTCTTACCGGATTTGGATGAAGGCAAACAGACATGTCAAGTGGGACGTGGTCATTTCTGTTGACTACATTTCCCATCCACCCCCAGACTATGCACTGTGACCTACGTCTGCTCTTGTCACATGTACCTTTTACAGACCCTCAGGTTTTTCTTTCCTAGTTCCCTGCTAAGAACAATAGAGTCCTTTTTCTTGCCTGCTTCCAGCCACCTTCTGTGTGGTAGAGGGAGATGTAGCTGCCCAGGGCTGCTACTTCTGGAGATGGGATTGCTGGTGCCTCTGGCATGTCTATAAACGTTCATTTTTTCTGCTTTAGTGACTTGAGTCAGCAGGGGCCCTCTGACATGTGCAGGAAGCAGGAACCAACACCATTGAGGCACTGTCAGAAGAACCAAAGGGACTGAGGAAGGTGCACAGAAGATGCACAGGGAAGGAAGGAAGAGATTGTTTTCGAGGATTGTCCGGACATTATTTTGAAACATGCATTTTATTGTATTTCGTGGATTGCAGGGAAATGTGCTTTGCATTTTTTGAAGGGTAGAGTGAATGATTCTTACAACTTGTCCCCATTACCTCCTAACTTCACCATCCTTATACATATGGATCCATTGGTGGGTTAGATGAAACTGGTTGTCCTTAACCCACTGTTGGTTGAATAATGGCTAATTCAGGATGCTGGAGGGGTCTTTCAGTATTGAATATGGTCAGCTAGGACACGTGTGCTTTGGGGGACATTAGGCAAGGGGCCAAATTTGGCAATATAGGTTGCAAAAGTTAGTTTAACTGTCAGCTGGATACAACTTAGAATAACCTGGAGAGAAGTTAATGAGGGGTTATAGAGATCAGGTTGGCCTGTGGGGGTTGTGTTGATTGTTCAGTGATGCAGGAAGAGTCAGCCCACGGTGGGTCTATGAACTCTCTGATGGTGGAGAAAGCCAGAGAAACGCAAGCAAGTAAATCCATGTGTTTATTATCTCTCCGCTCTTGAGTGTAGACATGATGCTTTAAGTTCCTGCCTCGTCTTCTCCACAATAGTGGACTGATACCTGGAATTGCAAGCCAAATAAACCCCCTTTTCCCCTAAGTTGCTTTTGGGAAGGTATTCATTACAGCAACAGAAATGACGCTGGGACACAAGTGTGCAGTGGCTTGGGAAACTCTCATAAGTTCAGTGAATAAGTAGCTGTCTAGTCTCATAAATTCAGTGAATAAGTAGCTGTCTAGTCTCATAAATTCAGTGAATAAATAGCTGTCTAGCTTCCCCCTTTTAAGCATATCTGATTTTCAGAATAACAATCTGGGGGTGCTCTGATCTGAAAAGGAAAGGGAGGCCCAGAGAGGTGCACCATTTTGCCAAGGCTCACACAGCAGGTAGCATTAGTGGAATGCCAGGCCTGACAGGACCCAAAGCTCAAGTTTTCCCTCCCTCTCCATCCCCGGTGCTCAGAGGAGGAGAACACTTTTCCACATGGGAAAGCCCAGCTCTTTTTTTAACTTGAAATGTTAACAAAAACAGGACTTCCAGGTAAGCACTCAAGAATTCTTTCCTTGCTGGCTCCCAGGTGTGTCTCCAGGCATGCCCGCCCACCCTCAGCCCCTGCATGGGCTGTCAATGTCTTCTTCCTCACGGGGGAGTGTAGGCAGAGTTGGAGATTCTGGCAGAATGGTTCAGGATCAGTACTTCCTACTTCCCATGAAGAATTTTGGCTGACTCCATTGAATTTGTGTGGAAGTTCCCACTTCCAGTTGGCTATCTGGCTTATTCAAGAAGTGGTCCTCTTGGTAGCTGCCCTGCCTAAGAACTGCTCATCCCACTAGCTTTGTGCCCATTGCCCCGGGTGCTGCCCAGCTTGCTGGTAGCTTAACAGAGCGTGCCGTTTTGTGGGCGTGTTGTGCCCTTGGGTTTGCATGTTATAAAGGGACCTTAGTCTCCACTCTCACAGCCATGCCCCAGTGTTGCAAATGAGCCTTAGTGACAGACTGAAACTACCCAGCCACCTGTAGTCAGTATTCACATTTGGACCATGACAAAAACATGTACGCACGAGACCAAAATTCCAAATTGCTTCCTTCGTGTCTAAAAATATCACACTGGGTCTAGGGTACGTAGTGAGAGATTATTTCTGATTTTTAGCAAAATTGGAAGTTAGCATATTCTGAGTTCTCCCTGGTGACTTAGATCTTTATAAAACTTAAAACATTGAGGCTGGAGAGATGCCTCTGGCGTTAGCAGTGTGCATGGCTCTTGCAGAAGACCTGAGTTCAGGTTCCAGCACCCACAGCAGGTGGCTTACAATGGTTATTTCTTGTTATGCTCTCAGGGTCTCTTTCTAGAATCAGATTACTTGATCCAAATGCATGGGTATACTTGGCAGATGTCACCATATGATGACCAGAGAGTCTATTCCAATTGATAATGCTGTGTTTTCCCTTTATTAATCAAATAAACCAAGAAGGACATACAGCAGCTAGCTCCTCTGTTATAATGTGGCTTGGGTGCTCTGAGAAACCACCCTAATGTCAGAATCATCCAATAAACAATTATAAGGCTCATGGGGAAAGGACAGGCAGGGCACAGAAAAACTTTTACTAGTCACACAGAAAAAAGGGTGGCATACTTTTGTGCATAGTAAACAGGAAACATTCGAAAAGGACTCAGTGATGCCCTGTGGAAGTGTGTGACCATGGATGGCTGCAAGGTGGCAAAGAAGAGAGACCATGACCAGATGTGGTAAGCTGAGGCAACTTGTAGGTGTGATAAGCACGCGTGAGTGTTTTGTGTGTTCCCATGTGGCTGGTTTCGTCTGGCTGGGACTTTCTACACTTACTGTCTCCCAACAAAATCAGACACAAGCAAATGGAAAACTCACCAGAGCACAGCTTGTTCCCTAAACTGTCAATCACATCAAAACAAATTTGTGGTTCAAAACGAGTTTAAGTGGTCCTGGTGTACTTTTTCTGGTTGGATTTCCTCATGTTTGGCTGGTGCCTGGCATTTCCGTTCAGTTTGCAAACAGGAGCTGGGTTGCCAGCAGGCTTTTCTTTTTATTTTAAAAGGGAATGTAGACAGGTAATTGCCTGTTTTGCTTCTCAGCCAGTGCGTTTTTGTTTGCTAGAATATTTCCATGAGGATGGCATCCACTAAGATTCCATCACTGCTAGATGCGTGCCTCTCTGCCCTCATCCCACGAACCACAAACAACTTGAACCGCCAGATGAGCCTCTTGCTCACTGCATCCGTTAAAGAGGTCTGTACCTTCTATTCAGCCACGTTAAAGGGAAGTCTGGCCACTAACTAACTGTCATTGATTGCCTGGTGGGCCCTGTGATGCCTTTTGCTGTCTGGAGGATTAAACTGGGTTTTCTATTTGGTGAGATACTGAGCCTCACCCCTTGGGTGGGATGTCATTGGCCCTCTCTCAAGGCAGTAGTGGGGCTGTACCAGGGTAATAGTGGGGGCCTTCCTCTTTGTTGTCATTGACATGTGTTCCTTGTGCACAGTACTGGGTTTCATGGAAACATTTTCCATAGAGAATATGATATGGGTTGATCATGTTTTCCCCACAGATTCTTCTTCCCTCTGCTTTCTGTCTTCTCCCTCCCACTAGCCACCTTCACTCCCCTATGTCATTTTGCTTCTGTGATATCATGTATGCATGCATGTATGTATGTATGTATGTATGTGATTTGTCTTGTTGTTGTGATAAAATCCCCTGGCAGAATCAGCTGAATGGAGAAGGGTGTTATTTTGGCTCACAGTTCACGGGTTTAGTCCACCTTAGCAGGGAAGTTCTGAAAACTGAGGCAGCTGCTCACACTGTATGGTCAGGAAGCAGAGAGAGTTGAATGCTGGTGCTCAGCTCACTTCTTTCTTTTCATTCGATCCGGGACCTCGGCCCAGCGGATGGTGTCCCCCACAGTTAAGATAGGTCTTTCTGCCATTAGTTATCCTAATCTAGATAATCCCCAGTGTGTGTGTGTGTGTGTGTGTGTGTGTGTGTGTATTCCTGTGTATGTGCGTGCATTTATGTGCACATACATGTGGAGGGCAGCGGTTGACACTGGATGTCTTCCCCACCTTGTGTTTTGAGACAGCGTCTCTCACTGAACCTGGAGCTCACTGATTCAGTTAGCCTGGCAGCCAGTGAGCTCCAGGAATCCTTTCCATATTCCTTTTCCCAAAGCTTGTCTTAGAAGCACATGCTTCAGGGCCTCCCTTTTAAAACATGGCTTCTGGGGTATCCAAGCCATGTTCTTAGCATACTAGTATACCAAACGCTTTACAGACTGAGCTCTCTTCCAAGCCCTCACCTGGTAAATATTGATGAGACAATGGTACCCTTATGTGACAGTCCCCTGAAGTATTATTCTTCAACCTGTGTGAGGGGCCAGAAAAGCTGTGTTTCCTGAGCTCACTGGGACTGCCTCTCTGCCAACTGGATTTGGGTATTTGGTTAAAACAGGTACTTTTTGTGTGCACACAAAAATTCTGCTAAAGACAAGGAAGGGACCATGGTTTCAGCCTAGAGTCTCTGTACCTTAGATGACACTGTCACACCATCCAGAGGTTCGTGAAGACAACCTAAGCAAGCATCCTGTGCTGGACCATTTGATGCTGCTGCCTTGCATAGAGCATTTAAAATCATCAAACTGGAAGGACTTATGAACAAGTATCATCTTGTTTAAGATTTTTTTCCACACTTCTTTTTGTTGTGTAAAAATGTTTTATTCTAGTCTGAGTGCTGTTGTTAGGCAGAACCTCCAAGCTCCTACCTGGTCTGTGTGAGGTGGCCCTGGGGCATGGAGCGGGTCATGGGAATTCATTGGCTCCTGTGCACCTTATGAGTCTTCTCAGAACACAGCTGAGACACCCTGCTTGTGCTCAGACCTCCATTTCATGGCTAGGAGAGACGTCTAGAATGGAGTTATCTGAGCCCCTTTGTCTGCCCTTGCAGCTTTACATGAGGCCTTTCTTCCGTCTTGCTCCAATGCGATGTCTTGATTGCCTGTACTTGAAAAGGTGCCGCTCCAAACCCGTTCCACCTCCATTCTTGAGTTTCTTGCTGTCTCCCTCATTGCAGCTGATCCTTCACTGAACCCCCGTTCTTTACACTTTCTGCACAACGCTTGCTTAGTATTCGTGAGTTCTCTCCAAACACTATTTCATCTGACCCTTCAAATAAGCAGTAATACGGTTCCAGGAGAATTGGGGCTCAGGCAGGTGAAAATGGATGCTTTGGGTCTTTTTATGTGTCACAGAGCAGTAGAGCCTGGATTCAGGCTCAGGTTAATTTGTTCCAAGGCTAGAGCCCTGGAACCACCTACTTTGAGAAGATGGATCCAACTTTGCCTCCTAAGTTCTGACCTCATGAGCTCATAGGAGTGTTGAGAAAAATGTGCTTTTCATAGATGTTTGATGTTTTTGGGACAGTCTGTTGATAGTCGTGGAGCAGCTAGTGGGAATAATTGATTTGTATTTCTGTAGTGATAAGGGGACGGGCCCTGCTTTTCGTCCTGCCCAGCTCCCGCAC
>LOEQ01010480.1:4185-22779 GCA_001685075.1 Bramus lutescens | reverse complement strand
ATTAACCAATGAAAGTAACACATAGACAGATGACCCTCCTACATCATATTTCTTAAAATAATTGTGTGTGTGTGTGCGTGCGTGCGTGCGCGTGTGTGCGTGTGCATGCACACATACATGCACATGCAGGCCAGGACACAACTTTGTGGAGATAGGCTTTTCTCGTTGCTCTTTTCTGTGGGTTTTGGTATGGAACTCAGGGCATCAGGCTTGTGCAGCAAGCATCTTCACCTGCTGAGCCCTTGTGCCAGCCCCACGTGCTCTAAGGAGTGTTCAGTCCCTCAGTTGGGTTTTATATCTGTTCCTGAGGGGAAGATACACAGTAGAGAAGAGTGAGCACTTTCCCGTCAGTCTCCCCACCAGACACTAAGTTCCCTAAGGTTCTAGACCATGTCTTGGATGTTCAGTCATCATCCCTCTGAAGTCTTAGCACAGCATACAGTAGACATACAATACATGCCTCCCCCAGCAAATAAACCAAGTAAGTTGAGGGAAGATAGTTTTGATATTTATTGTTAAGAAAAGAGGGCCTAGATAGGTTCTAATAGAGGTGCCCAAGTACGGTCATGGGCTGGGTTGACTGCCTGCTTTTTTTTTATGAGCAGTGTTTTATTGGAACACATCTATAGCCATCTATCCTTTGCCTATTTCTGGTTGTCTCTTCGCTTCAAGGCTATAATCAAGTGGTTGTGATGGAGCCTGTATGGCCTACCAAGCCTAAAGTATTTGGCATCTGTTCTTTCCCAGAACAAGTTTGCTGAGCACTGGGTAGCAATCGTTTGCTAGATGCAGTCTGGCTTAGTGGTTGATAGGGAAATCTGGGCAGAGGTGTGGGTTGGCAGTGGCAGCAGGAGTCCAGACCTGAGTCTGGGGGAGCAACAGGCTCGTAGTTCTCCATGTTTGCTCATTCATTGCGTGCCTGTTATTTGTCTTTTGTCATAGGCATTAGGGTTATCGACTGGAATCTGGTGTCCTGCTGCAGAGGACCCACCATCTAGCTGGGGAGATAAAACTCTAATTTTTACAGTGTGTGTCTGTGGACAAAAGGACCCTTTGTAAGTACAGGAAAGTAGAAGTAAACAATTATTATCCCACTCTTAAGAGATCATGTTTGTAACACCCTTGGCTTTCTGTTTTGCCTGTGTGAGTGTGTGTGTGTGATAATTTTATAAGTAAGTTTTTATATTCCAGTTAATATTTCCACTTATCCTTTTCTGTAGAGAGGTGTATGTTTGTATTTACCATGACCAACATAATATAAAATTTAAAATTTATAGCATAGTGTATCAGTGATAGATTTACTGCCTCAAGACAATGGCAGGTGCTCGTCCCTCATGATTAGCTGTGAGTTGACTGGTTTCTCTGCTAGCCTAATCTGGGCTCACTCAAGCAGTAGGGATGGAAGGTTCCATAGCATGACATACTGGTTGCAGGTTGGGACTTATGTGTCTTCTGTCGTGCTAGAATGGCATTCTCCAATGGTGTCCTTAGGTCAGCAAATGAGGAGTTAAGAGCAGAAAGCTGCCACAGGGATAGCTCTGTCCCAGCTTTTGAGTGTGGCACCATGCCCATCACATTCCATTTGTTAAGGCAAGGCCCAAGAGCAGTCTGCAGTCAAGGACTGGAGAGTACAGCCCATCCCCTGGTGGGAAGGGATGCAGCATGGAGCTGCCAAGGGGTGTGGGTGTCCAAAGGATGTTTTACCATGAAGAACAGTGTTCCATTTGATGGGTTTATGTGTGTGACATGAAAGAGAGAGACAGAGACAGAGGGGTGTGTGTGTGTGTGTGTGTGTGTGTGTGTGTGTGTTTAGGTTTTCTGACTCTTGAAACCATCTGGAATTAAACTTTAAAGCCCACACTATTACCCCCACTGTGAAATGAGGGTCTTTCTCCTCTACTCCCATTTATCCATCCCAGTACACCTTTCCAAACCCTTCCATCCGATAGTGAGCCAGATATTCCTCTTCTATGAATTACATCCCCTAATTCTCTCAGGGACGTTCCCAGGCTTGTGTTCTCTCTCAGTTGATCTATTTTTCCTGCCCTAGCGCTACCCTCACGACGCTGGTGGCTTTTTACAATCGTGCTTAATTATGTAATTGGGGAACTGCTTTTCTGCTACACTTTTTCAAAGACTTCTTGTCTATTTTTGTTTAATTCTCCCAGTAGTTCCCAAGAATCATTCTGTAGTATTCTGGAAATGGACTCACTGGGATTCTGACTGTAATTGCATTATATTTATTGATCAATTTGTTGCAAACTGGCAGCATTAATATATTACAACTTTCTACCCAGCAGCACTATGG
Organism: Bramus lutescens; assembly: GCA_001685075.1. Classification (NCBI taxonomy): domain Eukaryota; kingdom Metazoa; phylum Chordata; class Mammalia; order Rodentia; family Cricetidae; genus Bramus; species Bramus lutescens. The sequence goes on along the minus strand of LOEQ01010480.1, from coordinate 20,471 downwards.
GATCACCCCCATTCATGTAAGCTTTGGAAAGATCACTGAGTAGAGTCTTGTGGTTTACCCGCTTAGTTTCCCAATATTTCCTGTGAGAGAGAGGAATTCTGTCCCTCTTCCTGAAGGATGGGGAACCAGCCCCTCCCTATTAAATCAGCTCATGAGTTAAATGTGTTGAAGAGACTCTTTAAAGGTGTGTGCACATCCTGGGTGCATCCTGGTTCTCCAGGAGCTTTCTCCGCTACAGATAGCAGTGTTCTCTTGGTGAGTTTGGCTTTCCTCCTTCTTTTAAGACTATTTTAGAATTGTTGCTGTGTTTGTGAGTGTGCATGATGTGTGTGAGTGTGTGTGTGAGAGTGTGTGTGAGTGTGCATTACATGTGTGTGAGGGTGTGTGTGTGTGAGGATGTAAGAGTATGTACGTGAGTGCATGGTGTATTTGTGAGTGAATGGTGTGAATGCGTGACGTGTGCGTGTGAGGGTGTGTGTAAGTGCATGACCTGTGTGTGTGAGGGTGTGAGTGCATGGTGTGAGTGTGCATGACATGTGTATGAAGGGTGTGAGTATATGTGTATGTTGTGTGTGTAAGGTGGTGCACACATGGATGGAGGGGAACCAGCTTGTGGCATCAATTCTCTTCTCCTTTTACATGGGTGCAGAAATCACACTCACATCTCCAGGCTTGTGTGACACATTCTTTAACTGGCTGAACCACCTTTTTGCTCTTTGATCCTCTTTCTTCTTCTTCTTTTTTTTTTTTAAAAAAACCAAACCTTTTATTATTTGGCATTATTCTAAAAGGAATATTTTTCTTCTGTCCCCTTGCTTGTTCATTCTAGACTTTTCTATAGTGGGATAGTGAACGATTTTTGGCTTTTCATGCTGCTCAGTCTGTGTCATGGCAGCTCACTTCTGTGCTTGTAGTATAGACCACAGGTATTGCATATAGGAAGGGGCATGGGTGTATGCTAATGAAATCTTATCTCTCTAAACCAGCATTGAGCCATATCCAGGCCATACTCTGCCAGCTACAGATTATTTCATTTATTTGTGCTGGACACCTAGAGACATTTATTGTGCTTTGAGGTCATAATGGATGACCCATTGTAGTTGTTCTTGAAAGTGTTCCAGCTCTGGTCATGGGCAGCTGCTCCTTCATTCTCCCATCGTTGTGGGCATCGCAAGACTCTGCTCCAGGTTCATTTGGTGCACAACCTGTCTGGGGATTCTCTGGGGGACACTGGTACCTTCTGTTGGAGAATCATGGATATGCTAAGTGTGTTTACAGCTGCTGGGTGTCTCTGCTTCTAGCCCTTCTCAGAGTTCGGGTGTAGGAGACACTGTGTGTGCACACCAACCCATGGCACCTGTAAGCATGTTTATGTATTTGTAGGTGTTGTCATATATGATTTCATTGCCTGTGGAGAACCTGACTCCTAAAGCCTTTGGTTTATTCACTCATTTGTTCAAACCTAGTATGTGTGTTCATATGTATGTGAACATACACTAACACATATATAACATATATGTGTCACACATATATGTATGTAACCCCATCTTTTATATCTGCATGAGAAGCAAATTATCAACCAGAGTCTGTTGTTTGTGTCGAGTCCTGTGTATGATCATTGCCTGTATTTTACAATTAAAATGCTTTCTTTTATTGAAATTATGTGGGCAGCTCCTTTCTCCTATCCCCTTCATTCAGATGACATCACATCTTTGTGCCACTGTGAGAATCAGTTGTCACAGACATCGTTCTGTCCTAGGTCCCCGTGGCATTCTGACTGATTTGTGTGTGGAGGGCAGGGCTCAGTGTCAGGTGTTCGCCTCAATCATGTTTCTCCTTATTTTTTTGAGGCAGGATTTCTCAACAAACCTAGAGCTGACTGACGTTTGGTTAGACTGGCAGGCCAGCAAGCCCCTGTCTCCACCTCCCCAGCTCACTGTTTATGGGCTTGTGTGATTCTAGGAATGCAGGGTTAGGTCCGTAAACTTGTGTGGCAAACATATCAACTAATTATCTTCACAGCCCACCCTCAGCTATTTTTTTCAAAGCACGTATATTAAAGGTCACTTTGTGGTCTATACACATAGTTGTGTTGGCTTTGACACCTATGCAGAGTCACACGATCACTGCCACCGTCCTATAAGACATTTCCATCACATAAAAAAAATCCCCTTGTATAGCCCTGTGCAATCATCAGGAGCCTCCACAGTGGCTTCTGACACCCACAGATCTCCCCATCTCTGTGGTTTTAGTTTTTCCCAGGATGGCATACAAATGGGACTACATAAAAGCCATAGCCCTTCGAGTCCATCTTCTACTGTTGTGTAGAATGCATTTAAGATTTACTCTGGCTGCTGTGAGAATCAGTGGCTTGCTGCCTTTCATTTCTGAGTGGCGGTTAGTTCTATGAATTCCCTTCAGTTTGTGTATCTGCTTCCTTGCTGAAGGATTGCTGCTAATTTGAGATGGAGGCAGTTATAAACAATACCACCGTAAGGATGCACACCCAGGATTGATTATTTTTGGTGGGGTTATATTTAGTCTCATTTCTCCTTTCTTAACTTTTCTCCTCCTGGCTTCTATTTCTTAAGGTTATTTTGCTCTTAAAGTCATTTTGTACCATGGACCTTATTTCCATCTACTTGTTTGATTTAAGATGCCCATTTCCTCTTTCCACGTCTGTGGGTCTTCACCTTCAATAAACCTGCACTTCTTAAGTGCTAGAGTGACTGACAGGTGTCTGTCTCACCACTTGTGCTTAAATTGGAGACTGTTTCTATATCTCAGAAACTTTTCTGGTGGCTCTTGTCACCAGATCTGTTGTGCTGTTTCGCCTGCCCCACTCAGTCTTCAGTGAGACTTTGGTCCCAGGGCTAAGTTTTGCCTGGCACCCAATCTCTCAGGTGTGCCACTTATAATCAGTGTACCGCCTGTGCACATGCTCCGAGAGCCCGCACTTCTCAATTTTCTGGTCTTCGCCAAGTGTCCCTTGAGTGGATGTAATACCGTTTATTCACTTTCAAAAGTATTTCCTTGTTCAGTTTTCTGTCTGCTCCAGAGAAAAATACTATGATTGTTCTTGTCGTTTTGTGGATATATTTGTTTTTCCTGAAGGCAGAGACGCCCCCCCTTTTTTTTTTCAAAATATTTGCAAGCATATTAGGCTGCACTCTAGATTCTCACTGAACCTTCTTGATTCTCACCAGTTCACATATATGTATGTATATCTTCTGTGTTATGTGTTTTCCTCAACTTGACACAAGCAAATCTTTGGGAAAGAGGGATCCTCCGTTGAGGAATTGCCTCTATCAGATTGCCTGCTGGCAAGTCTATGGATCCATTCTTTGGTTAATGATTGATCTGCATGGGTCCAGCCCACTGTTATCCGGGGGCGGTGGTACTGTAAGCTATGGTGAGCAATCTAGTGAGTAGTATTTCTCTATGACCTTAGTTCCTGCCTTCAGCTCCAGGTTCCTGCCCTGAAATCCCTCAACGGCTTGCAACCTGGGAGTTATAAGATGGAATAAACCCTTCCTTTCTCTAGGTTGATATTGGTCATGGAGTTTATCACAGCAAGAGAGCATTGTAGTTTCTTGAGTTTAAATAATTTACATTCATTTGTTCGTGTGTGTGTGTGTGTATGTGTGTTTGTGTACATGGAGATCAGAGGACAACTTGCAGAAATCAGTTCTCTCCTGCCATCTGGGTTCCAGGGAATGAACTCAAGTCATTTGGCTTGGCTTGGTCTTGCTGCCCCTCCCAACCTTGTGAAGTTGTAAGATTTAGGCTGTGAGTCAGTTTTTGAAACATAAGTTTGAGCCATGATTTTGAAAGTGGTTAATTTGTATTTTGCTCCCTAAAACATGAGACAAGATCCTCCCCTTTGCTTCAGAAGACTCCTTAGTCAGTAGTTAAGAACATTACAGTTCACAGTGTTTGTCCCCCTCTGTGAAGGTGCCCGTGTGTGTGTGTGCTTGGATGTGTGTTTGTGTGTGAGTGAGTGTGTAGACATGAGTATGGCTGCCAGAGATTGATGCCGACTGTCTTTGTACATGACTCTTCACCTTTTTTTTTTTGAGACGTGTTCTCTCACTGAACCTGGAGCTTATCATTTTGGCTATACAGGTTATGCAGCAAACCCTGGGATTCCTCTGCCTCTCCCCCCTCCCCTTTACCTCATAGAACTGGGTTTTCAAGTGTGTTCCACCACATCTGGAAACTGACTTTATATCAGTGCTGGTAATCTAAAGCCATATCCTTGAGCTGCATAACAAATGCTTTGTATACTGAGATATCTCCTGTAACAGGCTTCTTTGGCCCATCAGCCCCCAAATCATGACATAGAAACTTATTATCAATTATAAAAGCTCAGCCTATAGCTTAGGCTTGTTTCTAATGAGCTCTTCTAACTTAACCCATTTCTATTCATCTATGTGTTGTCATGTGACTTGTGGCTTTTACCTCTCCTCCCACATGTCTTGCTCCTTCCCCAGCTGGCAACTCCTCCTTTCTTCTTTCCTAAGACCTCTCTGTCCCCAGAAGTCCTGCCTAAACTCTTCCTGCCTGTCTGTTAGCCATTTATCTCTTTATTAAACCAACCACAGAGACATCTCCACACAGTGTAAAGGAATATTCGGTAGCAATCTCCATGGCCTGGTGTTTGTTTCTTCATTGTATATTGTATTTCAATATTCCCCAAAATTGCTCTTCTGGATGGAGGAGGATTGTCGTGTGACAGAACAGGATTTAACTTGTTGAAATGACGTTTAGTGAGGTGAGAAACAGTCTTTACATTCTGCCCCCCCCTTCCAATCACCACCACTGAGCACATTTCTGGACTTGTAGACTCCGACACAGAGAATTTTTTTTCCCTCCTATGCTTTGATTAGCATTTTTGTCCCATTTTCCCTACTAATGTTGGTTGGACCTCTATAACCTCTTCTGGATACCTAACCCTATTTTCATTGATATTTCCTTTAAAAATCAGTGACTGTCCCCACTACCATCCTGGGGAGACAGGTGAGGCTGCAGTCGATGCCATCCATTGGTTTACTGCTTGATTCTGGTCCTTCCTGGCTCCTGTGAGATTATCTACCTTCTCTGGCTTTTCCCTTTCAAGTCACCTCCCTCTTTATGTGGTTCTTCCTTCATGTCACTTTACTTCTCAGTCTGTCATCTTCATGTTATCATCTGTTCCTTTTGAATACAGAGGTATTATTTTCTACAGTAATGGAAACACTGCCCATACCCACTGAAAGCATACAGTGGGATGTCTCATTAATGTAGCTTTCTGGACGGTTTTAGATAGTGGCCATGTTCATGTTGTAGACATGTTTTAGACATTTCTATGGCTCTGTGTGTTCCTGGTCAAAGTCAGGCTTCTGTAGGGGTGGGGTTCCTGTAGGTGATTGTGGAGACCCCTCTTGATCACCTTTATCACTTGGTTGCCCTGGAATCCTCAGGTCAGACCTCATCTGGAAACAGGTTTAATTTACTTGGGCCTGGGTCAAGTGTCTTGACCTGGCAGCCATCTCCCCAAGGTGGTGTTGCTGGGCAGACCACATTCTTCTTGCCTTTCTCTCTACCTGGGATACCTGACACACCAAGGTGGACAGTTGCTTCCAGAACTTTCCATGTCCTTTCTTTATTGAAAAACTTTGTACCCCAAGGGAGTTAGCTGTCTCAGAACATTGACAGGATTCAAAAAGAGAGGTCTATGCTGGGAAAGTGGAGCTTTTAATCACTGCTGGCAGGATTGCAAATTATTATAGCCATATGGAAATCAGTATGAAGATTTCTCAAGAAAATAAGATAAACACATGATCCACCTATGCCACTCCTAAGCACATCACAAGAGGACTCTACATCCTACTACATGACACTTGCACATCCATGTTTATTGCTGCTATGTTCATAAGAGATGGGAAATGGAAACAGCAACAGATGAATGGGTAATGACAATGTGGTTCATGTATGCGATGGAATATTATGCAGCTGTAAAGAAAAGCAAATAAAGAACTTTGCTGGAGAATGGATGGCTCTGGTAAGAGTAATATTGAGCTGAGGTGACTATAACTAAGCTGGACAATACCAGCGTATTTTCCACCATGTGGAAACCCTAGCCTGTAGCATATTCATACTTATATGCAATCATGGGTAAGGGTGGTTAAATCCTAAATGTCTGGAAAGCAGACAGAGATGGAGTGATAAGGAAGTGTGGGAGTGGACAAAGGGACATGTGGAACACGGAAGAGGGAAAGAATCTGGGATGGGGCTCCAATGGGGGTGGGGGAGATAGGGAAGGAGACCCTCAAAAGCACTTTGTTTAAAAATAGCATAATGGTCTGTAATGTACTTAAATGTGATTTAAAAATACAAAAATGCAAAAGAAAGAACCAAGGGATTCTCCACTTGTGGGATCAAGGGAATGAGCTATAATTTTATCCAGGGATGGCTACGCTGGTGATGTCCCATAGGCAGGGATGCCACCCTTTATATTTTTCATCAACCCTGTGCTTTGCTCTCAGAGGCCAAGACCAATCCCGAGCAAGGGAAGCAATGCCATCAAGAGTCTGGGAAGTCTTTGGTAGGGGATCCTGCATACTGGAGATATTATAGTTTTCTCTTCTGCTTTCTCCAGGGTCTAGTGTTGAACAGAAAACCTAGGATAGGCAAAGCGATCCGGAGTTAGGGAGAGCAGACTACGGGGCGTGCTGGAAATTCCCAAGAGTGTCAAGATTGGGAGGCTAATGTAGTAACCATGTAAAGGTGCTGCAGGTGTGTGGGTAACCTTGGCATGCACAGAAAGAAGGGCTCTGAAAGTGCAGAAACCTCCTCTGTTGGCCTCGTCAGGTGGGGCCCACCACACACAGTGGGGGTTGTATATAAGGCATTCATTGAAAAGATGGGGCCTGAAGCCAAGGTACTGTGGACCATTCAGAGCTCTCTGATGCTCGTCAGAGGTGGGGCCTGTGCATGGTTCATTTTGTCCTCTATAAAAGAGAAAATAAAATTATCTCACTGGGCCTTTTTGAAGATGAACTGAGTTAATATATTGGGGTCATGTACAACAGTGGCTGACTGAACAAATATCAGACTTTGCTCTTATTGTGTTTGCCTGCCAGGAAGAGGCTGGGAAGCAGGGAGCATGGCCCCTTGTGGGCGTCGCCTGGATCTAAACTCTCTCTTCCCTTCAGCAATTTTTAGCCCTGTGTAGCTCCTTCTTCCCAGAAATTCATCTGAGGAAGCTTCGCCTCTCTGCCTTTGTCTGTCCTGGGCCTCTTACCTTCCTCCCCAGTGCGCGTTCCTTAGTCTGTCTTACACATCACCTGACCCTCACTCTCTGTGCCCTGTGGTTTTCTGCTGGACATGGTGTGTCGCTGTTCACAATGGTCTATCGAGTGAATCTTATCTGTGAAGCGATTTCCTTCTTCATGCCTCCCCCTGGATATTAATGCCCTACAGAATTGGTGTCTGTCCAGTAGCTTCCTGATGGCCATGTGTGGTTATGGAATCCAGTGACCTTGAATTCAAATATTTTTATAAAGGATTTTAAAAATATGATCTTTCCTCATTTTACACAGCTCTCCCCACTCCCATTCCCTCCCCTCCTCCTGCTCCACCCTTCTCTCCACGCCCCCCATCCACTCCTCAGAAGGGGTAAGGCTTCCCATGGGAAGTCAACAAAGCCTGATATTTCACTTAAGGGCAAATCTTGATCCACCTGTTGGATATGTGTTGCAAAGAAGTCAAGTGGGGAGAATGAGGCCCCGCTGAAAGAGTGGGCACCGAAATGAGACTGAACACTTTATTTGTGATTAGCATAATTCCTGGGACTGCCTTCATTATTTTTTCCTAATGGGACAGTCATCCTGGGGTCACCGTGACACAGGTAATGATTGCATGAGGACCTCCCTGTCCCCACCTGCAGTAGCGTCATCTCAAGTTAGCTGGGATCAGAGAGTATAAACGTTAATTAACAATTTAGTTGAGCCCTAAGGAATAGTTCAGCATCTCATATTGCTCATCTCTGTAAAAAAGGAGCCTGTGGGATGTGGGCATGCCAGCTCTTCTGATACCATTCACGTGTTTGTAAGCGCATATAAGCCCAAGGAGATTGCATTGGCGATTCCCCCATTTGCAAGGACTGAGCTCTGGATAAAGCTGGTGGCCTGTACAGGTAGGTGACGAGTCAGGAGATGGGGTTGTCCAGACCAGGGTCATGTCTCTGCTGTCAGAAGGAGTGAGGAGTTGGGAGACATGACAGAGGTGNAGGGAGGGAGGGAGGGAGGGAGGGAAGGGTTCCAGCAAAGTAAGATATCTCAGGTAGGAAGTCTTGAAATCACAGGATCACAGGCAAGGTCAAGTCTGGGTGACTTGAGCCTCAGCCAGCAGAGAAAGAAGCACCAAGGAGGGTGAGTCACCAGAGATGACAGTGGCCAAAGTATAGTGAGATGCTTAGGGTCATCTTCCCCTTGTTCCCTGGAGGCATTTTTGTCTTTCAGGAAGAGCTATTTTTTTGTTTGTTTGTTTTGTTTTGTTTTCAGAACCTGAAAAGTACCTTTCTTGTCTGTTTTAAAGACCAGGCGAAGCCATATAAAGCAGTTCTGTCCACTGGCTTCACGCACAGGAGAGTGGTACCATTTGATCTCAGGTGTTGTGGGCTTCTGAGCATGCTCCTCTGTATTGCAGCCCTTCCACCCCTCTCCCCGCACTGTTGGTGCTGATATTGTTTGTTTCACGCATGGAGAAACTGAGATCTTGAGTGATTGGGAAAGTTTCCAGTCATAGGACTAGAGGGTGGCACGGGTTTTTTTTGTTTGTTTGTTTGGTTGGGTTTTTTTTGTTGTTGTTTGTATTTCTTTAAACAGCAGGATACTGGGGTGATATTATTAAGTTCTATTTAAAGTTGGTATTGAGTTAGTTTACATATTCAGTGGCTTTGTGGGTGGGACCGGGTTAGAAGCCATGGTCTGTTGAAGCCTTCAGTAACTTGAAGAGAGCAGTACTAGCTCCCCCCTCCAGTGTGGGATCCCACCATCTAGGCTCTGCGCCCTTCTCGGCAGCTCCTGGATTCTGCAGCGGCACTGCTGTGTCCAGCTCTCTTCTGTACTTGGAGAGATGTATCCAAGTCGGTAGACTCTCACTTCTCTTTGGGGAGGAGCTGATTGTCATCTGAGGTCATTTTGTGCAAGGCAGGGAAACATTCTGCTCATAGACACCAGCAAGTGTTGTGGTCATTGGAGGTTGTACAAGATTAACTAACTTGTATTGTGGAACGTGCAAACTCTTATTTTTATGTTATCCACAGTCACCCAGTGAGATCGGCCAGTTACTTTCTCCTTGCTCTTTGCTCTGTGAGTCACCATAGGCCTAAAGACATTTATACATGAGTTTAGAAATACATGATAGGGTTTAATAGGGGTCTTGTTATAAAGCCTTGGTTCTTAATATTATCTGACTTCGTTTTAATGTGACTGTTATCCATCCATCTGCTTATCGCTTCATGACCTCATCCCTCTACCCATTCTTTACCTGTCAACTGTCTGTTCATTCATCAGTCATCCTTCCATGGATCCATCAGTGATATCCCTCAGTGATGACGTGGGGCCTGAGAGTTTGTAATCTGAAACAAACCATTTCTCTCCCAAGTTCCTTTAGGTAGAGATGTTTTAGCACAGCAATAGAAGCCCTAAGCAGTCCAGCCAGTCTCTTCAGCTGACAGGTGGGAGAATGACAGTGTCTCCCATGGCCGTGTGCCCAGCATCTGGCAGTCTCTCAACAAGTGCTGTAGTCTCTCTCTGCCTCCATGTTGCACTCCTATGTTGCACTCCTGTGTGGCAGTGAGGAGGCTGCACTGGGGAGAACCCGGCTTGGTGGATGCAAATATGTTTTGTCCAATGTGAAAGATTCTTGCCCCTGAGAAAGCCAGTCTGGTATGGGGATTGAGAGAAAACATTTGGGTAGAGAGTTGTTCTAACCCTGGGTCTTCCCTTAGCAGCTCTGGGATGTAAGTGACTTGTCTCTGTGCCGTAGTGACCTCATTGTAAAGCAGAGACAGAGAAGATTTTCTTTTCTTTTTCTTTTNNNTTTTTTTTTTTTCAAGACAGGGCTTCTTTGTAGCTTTAGAGCCTGTCCTGGAAACTAGCTCCTATAGACCGGGCTGACCTTGAACTCACGGAGATTCTCCTGCCTCTGCCTCCCAAGTGCTGGGATTAAAGGTGTACACCACCACTGCCCGGCTGAAGATTCTTACTTTATTGGGATGTCAGGAGGAAATGTGATGGGCAAATAAGTCCTCAGGCCGCCATTCCGTACAGCGTCCACCTCAGAAATGTCTCGTATATGTTAATGAAAGCTATGCATTAGATTTATTTTTTACAGGGACTTAAGAGATGGCTCAGCCTTTAAGAGCATGTAATGCTCTTGCAGAGGACCTGAGTTTGGTTCTTAACACCTAGGTCCGGTTGCTCACTCCTACTTGTGATTTCAGCTCCAGCTACACCTCTGCTAGCCTCTGCATGAACTCTACGCATGCACTACCCCCACACATAGGTATAAATACAAAAATCTTTTTAAAAAGATTTGTTATATAAAAATAGCAATCATATCACAAAGATAAATTAGTATGATGTCATATGTATTATTGTTCAATTAATAGTACTTATTTTTTAAGAGTAGAAATCCTCGTCAGATGGGGCTCTCAAAGTCTACTCTGCAACCCTGAAAACAAGAATTTCTAAAGAAATCCCATAGTGCTATTTCAATAAGAGGGAGTGAGGGTGGATGTGGGATGCTACTAGGGGGATATAGCCTGAAGAGGCACCCTGGAACGTCATGACTGTGATGTTTTAGTTTTGAGTGGGAGGGGCAGGGCTGCAGAGTCCAACCCAGGGCCTCTTGTGTGCATGGCAGGTGTTCCACAGCTAGTCTAAACTCCCAGCCTTTCAGTCATGTTCTCAAACAAGCCAATTCTCTCCCTAGCGCTCGCTGCCTGGGATTGATGGGATCAAAGACCCTCACTCGAAATAGCAAACACCAGAGCCTCAGTGAGCAAAGGCTGTGCAGTTTGTTTTATGACCTGCGAGGCTGAGCAGCCACCCAGATAAAGTGCAAGTGTTTTGCAGAGTGCATGGGACAGTTTTTTTCTGTAAACCTGAACCCAAGGCTCTCGTTGAAAGCCAAGTCATCTGGGAGATCCAATATTACATGTCACCTGCCACACCTAATGCTTGTCTATTTCTCAACAAAAGCTCCACACGGCTTCATCTCTACATTTGCATCCTTGTCTGTCTTAAAGCTTCTCGAGTGTGTGGCCTTGACATGTCTGCAGAGGATCAGGCAAACTTTACTGTTAATAATTTTCCACTCTAAAAGCTCTAGCTTGGGTGTTGGGGGACTCTTCTGGCCGACGTTCACGGGGACTCAGTGTCCGCCTGCCCATCTGTAGCTGGAGCTAAGATGGCCTGAGGCACTTTGGAATGAGGATGGCGATGTCCTGCTTCTCACTCTCTTGTCTTGCCTTCTCAGGTCGAAAGGATTGTGGACAAGAGGAAGAACAAGAAGGGGAAATGGGAATATCTCATCCGATGGAAAGGCTACGGCAGCTCCGAGGACACGTGGGAGCCAGAGCATCACCTCCTGCACTGCGAGGAGTTTATTGACGAGTTCAACGGGCTGCATGTGTCCAAGGACAAGAAAGTGAAGACAGGAAAGCAGGCTGCAGCCTCCAAGCTCCTCCGTGACACCCGCAGCCCGCCNGCCAGTGGAGAGGCTCCCCCACAGGCCCCTGGAGCCCAGGAAAAGCAAATCAGCTTCCCACAAGCGGAAACGTATCAACTCTCCTCTGTCCAGGCCCAAGAAGGGGTCTTCAGGGAAGGCCCCTGGGGCCACTAAGTCTGTGTCCTATAGGACTACTCCCAGTGGCTTGCAAATCATGCCCCTGAAGAAGACTCAGAATGGCTTGGAGAATGGAGATGCTGGTTCTGAGAAGGAAGAGGCGCACTTTGGGAATGGGTCCCATCAGCTGGATTTGGATTTGAGTGACCAGGTTGGAGAGCAGGATGCCAGTGACTGTGATGGGACCCACTCTGCGCTGTTGGAGAATGGAGTCGGTTTGTGGCTTTTATTTCTCTTCGGGTTGGCTTTGGCTGTTGCCAGCAGTTTTGTTGTTGTTTGAAATAGGATCTTAGGTAGCCCAGGTTGGCCTCAAACTCACTAAGTATCCTAGAATGGCCTTAACCTCCCTATCTCCCGCCTCTACCTCCTGAGTGTTGGTGCTACAGGCAAGCACTGTTATATCTTGGCTTAAGTAGAGGTGGAACACAGGGCATCATTGCATGTTAAGTAAGCACTCTGCCAACCAAGCCACCTGTCTAGTCCCTTGGTCTGATTTTTCTTTCCACCTAGGAAAACACATAATTCACACCTCCTGTCTTTGACTCTTAGCGACTGTTAATATTGCCTTTGTCTCTCATATCAGGGCCGTGTAAACTTGACCTCAAGCCCATGTTGGTTATTAGATACCTTTTCATTTGGGAATACCCAGCCACAGAAGCTCAGGTGATGCCTGTGATGGCTTACAAAGGCCTAACTACAGCTTGGCCTTCCATCCTAGCCACGTGGGATGCTGAAGAAGGAAGCTTGCAAGTTTAAGGTCGCTCTGGGCTATAGGTTGAGTTCATGGCCAGCCTGAGCCACTTAGTGAGATCCTGTAATATAAAGAGGGCTGGGGGCATCCAGTCCCCCATGCTGTTATATACAGAAAGAGAGAAAGAGAGTCCCTCGTATACTGCCAGACACCCACAGCCGTGGCTACCACACCAGATCTGTATCCCGGAAGGCAGCTCAAGAATTCTCACACCCTGGAACACAGGGGTCATCCCTAGAGGGCCAGAACCTCTCATGGGTGGGTCTCATTCACAGATTTTGCTTATGGTCTTATAGTGACCAGAGAGGGGGGCGCCTGAGGGCTGGTCTTCCTTCCATCGGATTTCCAGGTGAAGCTCACCACACCAACACATGATGGGAGATGCCTTCCCTGCTGGTGTCACTCACATAGGTGATGGACTTCATTTCTTTATCATGTCCTGCTTCAATGTAGTCAGGATGCTGTCTCAAAATGCTCGAGACTAGGTCGCCATGGACATGTAATTCTCCCAGTTTTAGGGACTGGGAAGTCCAAGGTGGAGTAGGCAACAGTCAGGGCTGCTGAGGGATGTTCCTTGTAGATGAAGCATGGCTTCTAGTGTGCTTATTTGGTGGTTATGACAGCCTACATCCTTTCATGCTTCTGTGTTTAATTTCTCTATAAAGTCTCTGTGTTTATACCAGGCTTGCCTTTAATTCACACTGTTGCCCAGGCTAGCCTGGAGCTTCTCTTATAAAGTCATTAATCCCATTCAGGATAGTAGAGTTCTCATGACTTCATCTTCTCCTACAGGTTCTGCCTCTTGATACTGCTACATGGGGACTTAGGTTTCAAGCTAACTTTTAGGGGAGGGGGAAGCCCAACACCCAGACCGTAGTGGTTCCTAAATGCAGTTACAGCCCTACCCTATGCCTGCTGTCTTGCCTGCTCCTTTCTTTTCTGCTTCTCTGTCTGGGAAGCAATGCAGACTGTGTGCGGCCACATTAGATGGTCGATTTCCTCCCTCCTACAGTCTCCGGAAGCAGAATTAAAGGAGGAGGCCATGACCTGGGTGACTTCAGCTTCCCATGCTGAGACTTCCTCAGTGGCCAGATGGCTCCTTAGCAGAGACCTCAGTGGCCTGTGTCCTTGGGCAAGCTGTGTATTCCCATTCCATGCCTCCTCTTTTCTCAAACAACTTTGTATATACCTGCAGGCAGCATCTTCATCTTTGGGGGATCAGATCCCCAAGCCTCAGGGGCTTCAGGAAATACTTTCTGGGCACACAACAATCTGTGCCCAATGTGAAGGGCCCTCAGATGGTCCTGATGGAATGAGTGTGTGTGCATGTGTGAACGGGGCTGTTGGGATGCGGGTGATGCAGCAGCTGGCTGGACCATGAGGCAAGTTCATCAGTGAAGATGCTAAGTGTGGGGTCTGGACCATTCTGAGCATGCTCCATCGGGGTTCCTCCTGCTCCAGAGAGGAATTTCACCCTAACACGATTTATTTAGGCGTCTGCCCCAGCCTGACTCATGTTTCCGTCTGGGGATCCCCAGTGCTGCTGTACTGTGCCTCTAGCATATGGAAGCGCTGTTTGTTTGAAACATTCATCTCTTGGGGGAGAAGTAGCTTGTGTAAATGAGGCTTGGCACAAACATCCGCGTTTGATGTTCCTGTGACAGCTGCCAGCAGTTGCAGGATCCCCTGTCGATGCGGGAAGGGAGGCAATGGGAATCCTCTTAGGCTCTCCGGGTACTGGGGCAGGAGCCTGGGTGGGAGCTCAGCAGCTGAGCCACTGATACCCCTACCAGGCCTGCAGCTTTCCCAAGAGCAAGGAGGAGCATGAGGGAGGACTGACTGACCGCCAGACAGCAGTGTGAAGCACAGAGGGAGTCTCTCCCCCCTTGTGCTGCCTTCTCCAGTGGAGTGGAACGACTAACCGCTTGCTCTGGGTTGAGCTTTCTTGAATGATGACCTGCTAACAGGGCCCAGCACTCCATCATCTGGGAAACTAATGTGGCCTGCTGTCTGAAGTCTCTGGGAGTTTGCAGCTAGTCTGGACCATCCTCCTCCTTGGTCCCTTATCTTTCCACCTTCCTCAGATAATGTATATCCGCACATCCAAGGGCCCCAGCTGGAACAGAGGGGAAGAAGCCACCCACCTCTATTGTGTTTGTGGCTGTTCCAAACTCTTTTGCTTAATTACATCCTTTTGTGTTGGTGCCCCCAAGCTCCCGTGAGGAGAAGGCTGTTGGTCTCATATTTCATATGTGTAATATCCCCTGGGTACCTGTGACAAATGTAGGCAGATCTCACAGTATCTGAGGTACTGAGTCTCGGATGGAGTCGAGAAGACCAGATCTTACCAGGCGCCTCGGTGACTTCTGTGTTTCAGACGTTGTACCAGGATGAAAGGGTGATGTTATTTCCCCTCAGGCACCAGCACCCCTTAATTCAGTTCTGATTCTTGGAGCATCTGTTCAGGATCACTGCCCTGCTGGGTGCTAGAGTAGAGAGAGGCAATGAGGATTCAGGGGTTCATCTTTTGTGACTTAATATCTACCCTCTGCTACATTCGTGGCCTCTGGCTGTGAGTTGACCTGAGCTGACTGCATAAACAGAATCATGTGTAGGACATGGAATGCCTTTGCCATATTTACATACAAGTTTTCTGTAGTCGCGAATATGAGAAATGCCCCCAGACACAATTATCCTTTAACACTTTTGTTACAACTAGCTTATTATCCAGGTCTGTCAAGAACTTGGGAAAGGGGAGGCAGAACCCTTGCAAAGAGGGTAGTCTGAGATTCGTAGACAAGACCCCATACAAGAAGTTTTGTCATTCTGGGTCTTTCCAGCAAGGAGTTAGAGGTGGACTGAGACCCAGCATCTCCATTCATGTGTCTGGCCAGAGAAAAGCTTTCCTGAGCGCTACAACTACATGTAGGTTGGACATTGGCTATTTACCTTCTGGGCCTTCACACCAAGGACCTCCTGCAGCACCAGGAGTCCCCCCCTTTACCCTGCAGAAAGGGTCAGAGGGCTCCTGGCCGCACCTCATGGCAGTGCTTTGGGATGGGGTGTTGATTCTTATATGGTTCTTACTTATAAGTGACAAGTTCTACTTAGAGAAAAGTAGCTTATATAATACACTTCCCATTGACTGCAGACTTCCTTATGCTATAGGGACAAACCAAAGCCAGCGCCTCAGTGGGTGGCACATTTTGGTTTCACACCACGCCTCTCCCTGCTGAAGCTTGTGATGTATATGCCGTGGCTCAGTGCCCATCTCTATTCTGATTCTTCTCCTGTAGTGACAAATGACTTTGTGGTTCAGGGACTATCTGCCTCAGTGTCCCTTTGGGAGCTTGTTAGAATGAGCTCCGCCCCATCTGATGAATGGGGACGGGGGCAGGTGTGACTCACTCCTGTCAAACGATGAGTTTTAATAGCTGAGTGTGGATGGCCGCCCCCGCGGACATGTGTGATTGTGAGCGATGGCTCATAGATCCCTCACTGCTAGATCTGGAGCTGTTCTTTCACATTTTAAACTTGTAACAGCGTGGTTTTATAAAGGCCTCTTCCTTGCCTGTGCACTTCCGACAAGGATTCTCTCTCTCTCTCTCTCTCTCTCTCTCTCTCTCTCTCTCTCTCT
>LOEQ01010479.1:50610-70104 GCA_001685075.1 Bramus lutescens | reverse complement strand
AATATACACTATCATATCATCTGCAAATAATGAAAGTTTGACTTCTTCCTTTCCGATTCAAATCCCCTTGATATCCTTATGTTGTCTTATAGCTATTGCTAGAACTTTAAGAACTATGTTGAAGATATATGGTGAGAGTGGACAACCTTGTATTGTTCATGATTTTAGTGGAATGGATTTGAGTTTCTCTCCATTTAATTTGATATTAGCTGGTGGCTTGCTATATATTGCTTTTATTATATTTGTATATGATACTTGTATCCCTAACCTCTCCAAATCCTTTATCTATTTCTGGGTTTTTATTACTATACCTGCTAAAAATAGTTTAAAATATTTTACATTGATATGGATCTTTGTTTACTGGTACAAAGCTGAGATTAATTCTGTAACAACATACTTATCATGCATTTGCAATCTTGTTCAATGTATTATACTGCAAACTCCTTTAAAATGTAAGAGAAATTACTAGTCCTTGAAATTTATTGTTACAAGCTATTTAGGGTAATAAGGCAATACAAATTAATTGTTAATCACCTATTATGTTTGAACTTGTAGTCATGTGAGATATTTTCAGGATAAAACAGATATATTTTAGATAGACAGGTGGTCTTCAACCACTTCAGAATTCTGCAAAATATGACATTTAAAATGTTTTAGTAACATAGGTTCTTTTTATGAAAATAAGACATTTCTGCACTCAGCAGCACCATTCTATTTCAGAAAAGATAAAGGATATTGAAGGAACTACATATAGAGTTTACTTTTATTGTGGAAAAAGTTTGTCTCTGGTAAGAAAGTGCCCTTGTCCTGAAAGTTGTCCAAATTAAATAAGTAGGACACAAAATCAAACATTGCCAAGACAACACAGGAGAGCCTTTCAGAATATCCTCCTTCATAGAAAAGTTTTTCAGATATGCTAGGCCTGTAGGCCGAAGGTGAATGCTCCAGCATTGCAGAGGAAATTTTGGTCACTGTCCAGGCGGCCAGCAATTTCTGTCATTTTTTTTTACATTTTTTGAAATAGCTTGCTCCCACTTCTTGCTTATTCTGGTAATATTATTTCCTTCTTGGGTCTCTGATGGAGTTGGAGAATTTATATTTATAGTTTTAGCTTTAGTTTAGCTACAGTTATATGTATATATATATATATGTATATATGTATATATATATATAACTATATACAACTACACATATAACTATATATATAGTTATAATTTTCTGAATTTGTTATCAGATTCAGAAAAAAATCACTATAGAGATCTCAAGTTTATTAGCTTGAGAGACATTTAAGAAATACTTTTGGAAAGCAAATTAGTATAGATAGTGAATTAGGTAAAACCTCTAGGACTAATCTATATATAATATATATGGAATATTTTTTCTGAATTTGTCAGTTGCTATTGGATTAGACATTGTTTATTCATTTACTTCCTGTTATTGTATATAGTTTTTCTCATATTAGTTATAACCTTCTTTATTATTTCAGACAAAATAAAAAATGAAATATAGTGATGTTTTATTTATAATATTACAAATAAAGTGTACCTGAAGATCAGAGAGCAGAGCTGGCAACTAATTACACATGGAGTTCCAGAGTTCTTTACAGACAGATGGGAAACATTATCGCAGAGTAGAGAAAAGAATGTAATGCAGTAGGTGACAGGTACTCAACCCTTTTTCGACTGAAGAATTAGTAAGATAAGAGTTGATTGTGGTTTGCTGTTTCGTTTTTCTGATCTTTTGGTATTTACCCCAAAACCTGGCTCTGTGTTTTTATTATTAAACCCAATATAATTCATACTATTGTTCCTTTTCACAGAAATAGAAACCCTAACTAGTTTTTATCAATTGAAATATAAACTGGTTAGTTTTTCTGTATGACATTTCTATTTGCAAGTTATTTATGATATTTTATTAAAAATGAAATATAAATTGTTAGAATTATAGATGGTATTTATTTTATATTGAAATCATTAATGAATACATCATGCCCTTTCAGTATGCTATAAAGTCCATCTAAATGTATTCATATTTTATTCTTGTTTGTTCCAAATTTGTCTTACATGTGCATTGCCAGAGATTATTTTAATAACTTAATTTATTTCTATGGATAAAATACTTGCTCCCTTTCCATGTAATACATTATAAGATCCAGGTTTTGAAATTTCAAGTACACTCTTATCTTTTAATTGATATCTATAGCTTTTTTGTTTACGTCAGTAAATACGTTATACAAACAATTTGTCTGTGAAAAACTCAATACCACTTCCCATAATTTTAACTTTAATTCCTACCTCTTGATGATCCTCACTGTAGTGGTGTGGATCTCAGTGTCCAGAGGGAGGTAAGTAAACTGGAGGCAAAGTACCACTAACTCCAACACAATTCCAGTTGAGCAGTCCTTGAATAGTAGCATAACAGTTAGAGTTCAGTGTGGCAGGCCTGCCACTGAATTTCAAATTAAAGACTTGAATTTTAGCCCTTTTGTACTCTGAGTGAAGTGTCTTACTTGTTGATGTAAATAAATTTAAATTAATACTGGAAGACAAAAGAATATTGCTCTTGCTTTTTCATGTAGAGTTTTCCTTTCCTTTGGCTATTCAAGAAGGAAGAAAATAGGCCACTAAAATGATTTCCTAATACAATGAGACATTATTTTGGTGTATTCTAGCCTTTTGAAATGATCTATCTGTGGGAAGATGACAGCAAGTTGAGCTTATTATATATTTGCTTTTACTATTAATGTGTTTTATTTAAAATTTGAAATATTTATTTGCATGTGTATATATAACACCTGCCAGTTAATATTATTGTTTATATTGACTTGTTTTCCCACAATATTGTGTTTGATTAAGAACATAGAATATATAGGACAAGGACAATGTGTTAAATCTGCAGTATTTCATAATTTTTTTAAATTTGAACAATTATTATAGGTTATTATAATAGTAGGCAATGGAGTTTGATCGCTCTTGTTTTCATGATGCATATGTTATATCCAAATGTTTTAAAATTTTTCTTCAACCTCTAAGTTTGAAGCAATCATATTGGTAGACAAGTAGTAACTGCTGTCTAAATCAAATATGTATGTGAAATAAAGGCATTTCACATTGCAGTCAGGGGAACAGCTATTTATGTTAATGTTTAAATTTTTACCAAAATTGGTCTCTTTTAAAATAATTTTAGTGAACTCACGTTACATATCAGCATCAAATATATGAAGGACATGTGTCTCTTAGGAAACCAGTAATAACTCTGTCCCTAGATGACACTCTATCTCAAAAAAAAGATTTGATGGGCTGGAGTATATAAAACATTGGGTACAGGTAGAGAAGTTCCATTTTAATTATTTGGAAATGACTTCATCTCAAAGTTTGAAGTAGAATTTTTATATCTTATTGCAGTCTCCTTCACCTCTTACATTTTAATTGAAATTATATTTTCTTACTTGTCTTTAAGCATATGTGAGAACATTTGAAGTCCTTAAGTACAGCACAAGCTCAACTGTAATGTCATGTCATAGTTACTGAGGGATGTACAAGTGAAATAATGTAGCTGATAAGAACACTACATCATAAAATCCATAAAAATTTTAATCAAATACAAATTGCCATATTTCTCTCAACGTTCTCTAATGATGAGAGGTAATTGTGATGACTTGCTCTTTGTGAAGTTAAAAATGCTATTTTCTATGGAATGATCTGAAATGGATTCAGAGGGACATTATATGAGCTATAGACTTTGGGGTTTTCCTGTATAGGTCAATGGAACCATTAAAATTCAGGATATTGAAATTTGAAGTTATCAAATATCATTTATTGGGCTTTGAAGTTCTGATCTATTTGATATAGATAATTTTTCTTCATTTTTCTATATTATACTTCTCTAAGTTCCATGTGGTTCACAATCTCCATATTTCTAAAAAAGAGTCTGTGTCTATTTCTAAATTACAAGAAAAAATTTTAATACAACATGTGTATGTTGTTATGGTTCTCATTTTGTTTGTTGTTGGGTAAGTGTACCCAATGTGTGTATATATGGAGGAAAGAAGCTGATCTCTGCTATTTATAGCTCTTCCACCAGTTTAGTTTTGAAATGATATGTCCAACTAGATGTAGAACTCACCAGTTGTCTAGAATGAGTGGCCACCAAGTCTTTGGGAATCATTTGGGACCTCTTTCCCAAATTAGGATTGTATATCCTGTCTTAGTTAGGGTTACTATTGTTATGATGGGACAAGACTAAAATAAAGCATGGTGAAAGGCAGTTTATTTGGCTTATATTTCTATATCAGAGTCTATCACTGAGGAAAATCAGAGCACAAACTCAAACAGTACAGGATCCTGGTGGCAGACACTGATGAAGTGGGCATGCATAATTGTGACTGCCTTGCTCCCTCTGTCTTGCTTAGCCTGTTTAGTTATATTACCTCAGACCACCAGCCCATTGTAGCCCTACCTATAATAAACTGACTAATTAACCACTAATATGACACATTAACTGCTAATTAAGGAAATTCTCTACAGGCTTGACTACAGGCAGATCTTATGGAGGCATTTTCTGAATTGATACTCCCTCCTCTCCAATGACTAACTTTTGTCAAGTTTACAGACATCCAGTCAGCACAGATGCCATGTCTTTATTGTGAATGTGTCTATGTCTGTGTGTGTACTTAAAATGAGCCATCTCTAGTAACCCTAGCACAATTATGAATGGAAAAAAATTTTGCTTAAATTTTTTTTTCTGTATAAAAACAAGTTATTTTCAAAATTGGGTACTTTAATATTTTACTATTATCTACAATGTGAAAAAAATTATGCTATACATAAATGTGCTTTTTAAGTCATTCACATTAGAAAGAATGCATTTTACTTCCCTGCAGGCTATCTTTTGCATGTTATCCTTTATGATTGAAGGAGTATTATTTTGGTTATTTGGATATTCAGTGGTAATTAATTAAATTCTATCTTCTATGTATTGCATTAATTGTAATTTCAAATTTACATGCATTATATTTAAAAAAAATCTTATTTATTCTCTATTAATATTTTTAATTACATATTATCAAAAGGTAAGTGAATATAAGCTGTTTCTTTATGGAAATTCCCAAAGCAATTAATATTTGTTATCAATAGAATTTTAAGAGGGATTTGTCAATGGTGTGAGATCGCTAAATTTTTTGAGGCCCAAAAGAAAATTTAAGTTTAGAAGAACAATCTTTCCCAGAGTCTCTCTTCACTTTTTCCAATTTTCCTTGAATAGTTTTCCTCTGGCCTTGGATGTCAAATTTAATGGCTTAGGAAATTAGACTTTTGAACTTTCACTATGTTTCCATTGTTCTTTTGACTCAACATCTCAATTTTTCAATCAACAACATATTAAAGATTCTTGAGTCTTCACCTTTCAGATGGAGTATAATGGACTTAGTCAAATTATGATAATCTATCTGCTAACAGATATGCAATGTTCTACTGATTCTGGTATTATGAAGAATCCTATCTAAAAGATAATGGCAGAAGTTCTATTTTACTATTCTTTTGTGCCAAGAGCCGTCTGATATGGGATTCCTGTCTGTATGCTGTGAATATCATGGGTTAATAAAGAATTTGCTTTGGGCCTACAAGCAGAGCTATAGGGGAACAGAGCTAGGTGGGGAAACCTAAACTGAATGCTGGGAGAAAGAAAGCGGAGTCAAAGAGAAGCCATGGAGCTGCTGCCAGAGACAAATGTGCTGAAACTTTGCTGGTAAGCCACGGCCTGGTGGTAGGCCTAGACTAGTAGAGATGGGTTTAAATAAGATGTAAGAGTTAGCCTATAAGAAGCTATAGTTAATGGGGCAAGCAGTAATTTAAATAATATGGTTTCTGTGTGATTATTTTGGTGCTAAGTGGCAGAGAACAAACAAGTGGTCTCCTTCAACAGCTATCCATGAGAAAAATAAAACAAACAAAAAAGAACAGTGATTCAGTTAAGCCTCACTTGAGTAATCTATCTAGCATTAAGTGTTGATTAAATAGTTTATCCACTGTATTCTCTTACATTTCTTTCTTTAACAAGAAATGAGCAGCACATTGAGAGATAACCTGATTTGTGCCATATTAAAATTATACTCCAAAATAAAACTTTATTTTTTATTGGGATACATTGAAATAGTGCTACTTATTGAATTTTTTTCAAAATGATACTACTGCTTGAGTTCCATTTTGTAAAAATTATTATAATTAAAATTAATCTTAAATTTAAGTTGAGAAAAAGTATTTCCCTATATCTGCTATGCCTCCTTATTTCAAGATTTTAAAATGGCAGCCCATCATTTTGTCAGATGTTATATTACCTAAATTTGTACATTTGGGGGAAGATAATTCATGTGTGGTAGGAGATACGTAGCATTTTTCCATATATTTAGCAATACTTCTATGTTTCTAAAACAAAGTAAACCCCTAAGAAAACAGAAGGAACAAAATTACAGATGAAGCAAGAAAAAAGAACTGCATAATTTTTTTATTGGTGTGACCATTTATTTTAGAGAAAAAATGTGTTTAGATTGTTCAAGGGGCTGTGTGTATTTGATATGCATTTTTATCAATGAAATTACCAAGTATCAAGAGAGAAATATTTTCCTTAAAGGCTTAAGGTATCCTGATGTTAAAAGAAGGTTATAAGCACTGGGGGTGAAGAAGTAGTACAATGCCTTTACAAAAGACAGACAGGTATTTATAGTTAAAATAAGAGAGCACAAAATTAGACATGTCTCTTTACCCTGAGAGTAGATGCTGATATTCGGGATTTGAATTGTAAATGGAGAGTACAAATGACAAAGATATAACAGCATAGTGTTATATAAGGCTAGCTTCCTTCTAAATCTATTTTTGAGGAAGGCATGACTCAAGTAAACACTTCAATAATTACAGCATCAATGATTAATTTGTACTTAGAAGCATTAGTCCAAAATATTCAGTATATTATTATATGATAATACAATATAATCTTTATAAATTATATGTAAAATGTATACATATACATTTTTAATCAGAGTGTTATGAATTAGAACTATGTGTTTGTTTGTTTACATATTAGAAAGAGGGTATTTCCTATTTTGGAGGACATTGGTTGTATCCTAAGTATTCTAGAAATTAAATATTTTAATCTTTCTCTTGTTATTTCAGGTTATTAATTATGTATGCAATGTATGCAAATAAATATGCCTCATTTCTGAGGATTCCTGGAATCATTTTAGGAATGACAAGTTCTTCAAATAAAGATGTATCAATGTTTTTATTTAAATATTTTCATTACTTAAAATAAAACTTAAGGTATATGTATTTTAATATAATTCACCTTTTCAATTATAATTCATCAATTGTTGAATCAAGGTATGTGCACAGGAAGTTTGCATATTATCATATTGTATTTTTTTGTGTATATATGGAGATGTGCTTTTAATTACATGGATTTGCTTCCTGACACATGTACTTGAGTTCAACTTTAGTCACCAGGCTGCAATTATCTGACATCATGAGCTTTTACCTGTTGTTGTATCTCATGTGCCTTCTGATTATTATTTTATTTAATTCAATTGACCTTAGTAAGATGTTGAAAATTAATAATAATTGACTGAGTGAAGTGTTGCTAGAAATACTTTACAAATTTCATTAGTATTGTTTAGTAATTAAAAACATAAAATATGTGTGACTTCCATTTTAGAAATAAGAAAATGTGTCCTGGACCATTTATGTTGCATGACCTACATCAGGGATTCAGTGAGAGAACTGAGGCTTAAAACTAAGCCACTCAGCTTCAGAAGATGAACTTCTCATGACTACTGTAGTTTGCATTTAGTTTGACTGGCCCTTCAATTGCATTATTTTGATGCGATTGTAAAGAAATTGCCACATTTGTCATGAAAGGATGTTTTAAAAGGTTAGCATAAAGATTTTTGGGTCAATTACTTCTGTGAACATTCTAAATATCCAGATTATTTGGAATTAATTTTAAAAAGAATTAAACAAAATATGCTGAGATATTGTAGTATTTCTAAAAATTTTGTTTCAAAGAGTTTACAGGAATTTTGCTGTAATTTTGATGTGTTAATCCCCACAAAAGAAAAATAATAAAAGGTTGGCTGACAGCCTGATGGACTATAAGTAGGTTTTGGAATTGTGAGAAAATGAGTTCAAAGGTCTTACCTTCAAAATCTGAGAGGAAACCAAAGAAAACAGAATTAGTTTGTATTGCTTCAGAAGTTTCTCATACTCTCTTGTTCAACAATTCAAAGGCAAACGTCTATGCCTGTTAATATATCACTCCTGTTCATAGTGGGGATAATGTTAATATATAATAAGAGAACATGGCATGTTTTTGGGGGGATCTGAATTTTCTCATTCAGTATTATATTAATCTCTGTTATTCATTTACCAGCATATTTCTAGGATTTAGTTTTCTTAACTGCTGATTTTAATTTCTCTTTATATATATACCAGAATTTCACTATCCATTAATCTGTCAGAAAATGTATAGACCAATTCAACTTCTTGATTACTATGAATAAACCTTTAAGGAAGTGTAAAGGCAAGATACACTGTAGTAGAATATAGAGTATATTGAGGATATGCCTTGGTGATATGGGATTTCCCTTTGTACGCTGTAATTACTATTGATTAATAAAGAACTGCTTTGAGCCTATAGCAGAGCAGGGGAGGACAGAGGTAGGTGGGGATAACTAATCTGAATGCTGGAGGAAGGAGGCCCTAGTCCAGAGAAACCATGTATCCCTGCCTGAGACAGATGCTGGAACTTTAACTGGTAAACATCAGCCATATGTTGATACACAAATTAATAGAAATGGTTAAATTAAGACATAAGTGTTAGCCAATAAGAATCTAGAACTAATGGGCCAAGCAGTGTTTTAATAATGCAGTAGTTCCGTGTGATTATTTCAAGGTGGAGCAGCAGGGAACCGACAAATGGCCAACTTACCACAACTTAGAGGGTAAACTTTTGGTCATATCATATAATGAACTTTGTGTGAATTCTTTACAATTATTTCTTTAGTGATGCACCAGTTTTCAATGAAAACACCACACACAAGGACATAGGACTTGGAATACAAAGAACAAATCTAGAGGCCTCCTTCTTCACGTCCAGTTTCATGGTATTCATTGCTTTAAAAGAACCTATGTAAGATATTGAATTAATAGCAGTTGAGTGAGAGATAAATTGCTTAAAATGATTTTCAAAGTTATGTACGGTTATCTAGTACTGAAAACCATAAAATGTCTAACTTTCAAAACCAACATGTCTAGTCTCCTTCTTAAAAATACTATCTACATCTATGACTCTTTTTTCAAGATATCTCTAATGTATATGAGTGTCACTTTTATCTTGGGGTAATCAACAAATATGAAACTGGGCATAAGACACTCAATTCAGATTGTTGGTACTTAACCAACACTAGCCTATTCAAAATGCTTGTTGAGGTCATAGATCATAAAAAGAACCAACTAAAGACATTTTTTCATAGCTACCTTCAAGTTTATTCTAAATATGTATCCCATATTCACTGATAAATATAGCTCTTATACCTTGTCGAAGAAACTTCTCTTGTAAACAGATGGGAACTATAAGAGAAATCTATAGCTGTAAAGAAGCAGTGATCAAGTAACCACAGAATATACTTCATACCTTTCTCTCATCCCTGTCTGTGTTTGTATGAGTGTAGTAATAAAAATTAAAGAATAGGTCATAGATTTGAGATGGAATGAAACCATAAGAGACGTTCTTGAAGAAGGGGGAATTCAAATGTCATAAATAGAGTAATCAAATATGAAATAATTTAAAGTTAAAAAATCAATCCTAGTGGAATGAAGTTTGTTAATTGGATTGTGTCTTTGAGGAGTATTTTTGAGTTTTGATCTTCACTATGATTCACAGACATCATGAGTGCTTCATGCCATATCTGCATTGCCATAGGCCTCAGAGCAATGATGGAAATAAAACCAGGGATTGAAATCTCTGAAACAGAGAAGACAACCTTTTTTCTGCTTTATGTTTACTAGGTTAGGAATTATACTGCAAAAAAATGTAAAATTTGCTAACAAAAATATGTATGTTAATTTCTTAAACATCAGACATATACCAAGCAATATTAAATTGAAAAAAATACAAAGAGATAGAATAATATTTTAAATGCCTAACTAGTGAGATGTCATAATCTTGTATTTCACTTTCTATCTTGATTCAAGATTTATATTAGACATGGTTAAGAAAATTTCTCTATATACTTTCACACTGATTGCTACTAGTAAGTCTCAGTGTGTCTTCATGAGATTAACTGTATGTGCTTGACTTGCTTTGTATTTACATGTTGTCTTAGTACTCAAAATTTTGCTTAGAAACAATGAATAGTAAAATAAGATTAATTGTAATAAACTTCATCTGAAAGTCTCTCTGTACTTATACCACAAAAATAAAATAATTTTATAATTTATCATCAAAACAATGATGCTTCAAACTGTGATATTTTCACTAGTAAACTGTGTCTTCATCTTTATTTCTGTTTCTGAGCTCTAGTTTTCCTATGACACAAAATGAGTAATATTCTTATAATACTACTTTGAATATTTATATTTATTTAAGTGCAAGACTAGCACATTGAAAGCATTCAATTAACGTAGCTACAGCTACAAATTTATCATGTAATAAAATATCACTTGTATTTTAAAATATAAAGCAAACAATTTAAAGCTAATGATTTTTTCTAAAAATCTATAATGTTAAATGAGCACAAAATATAGAACATTCTTGTTACAGTGTTAATTCATGTATATATTTCAAAACAAAGCATCACCTTAAGTGATTTAATCAGTAAGGTAAACTTGTACCTGGCCCTGAGAAAATATATCTAATTCCTACTGTTACTTCTTACATTGTTTTGCAACTGAAATTTTATTTAGAAATAACCTCTAAATATATAAAAATTGTTCAGTATCAAATTCATGGTGAATCATAAAAGGAGTTTATTCTTTAAATGTTCAATACCCTTAACTGCT
Organism: Bramus lutescens; assembly: GCA_001685075.1. NCBI lineage: Eukaryota > Metazoa > Chordata > Mammalia > Rodentia > Cricetidae > Bramus > Bramus lutescens. Next base: position 59,056 of record LOEQ01010479.1, on the reverse strand, counting down.
GCCACCCTGCTGTAGACTTTTAGAAATCAATACTGGAAATGAATCAGGCTGCAAGGGATTCTTCTACCACAAGCTTCCTTCTAAATCTAGACAACATAAGAAGAACTATGTTATACAGAACTGGAAAAGTGTCATGTAACATTGATTTACTGTGTTACTGACAGTACTGGAAAACAAATCAAACTACCCAAGAAATATCAAAAAAATGCATTCAACAAATGTTGGTCTTAGGATAACATCATTAGCCCTGGGTAATACCTGAAGGCACAAAACTTTATTGGATGGCAATCATAAACCCTTTCCAATGATTTGACCTCTCGTCTCTTTAAACTAGTTTTGAAAAATTGAGTACAAAATGTTGTTCACACAATACACACCAGACACACACACACACACACACACACATACACACATACACACTATTGAAAATAACTGACCCTATTTTTATTTGATAAAATATAATTGAGTCAATGAATGACACAAACATAATAGAAAAATTACGTTAATGCAAGGCAGTACATGTGACTTGAACAAGAAATCATGTTTTGCAATACTATGAATAAAACAATGGTCTTGTATATTCTACATAAGAACCATACCACTGAGCTATATATATTCCCATACTGATTAAAGTCCTAATCTTAATTTAGGAAATCAGTGAAATAATAAATATTTATATCGTTGACACAAAATTAAAATATTTATTTAGAATTTGAGTTAATAGGTGCATTAATATGTATTTAAAAGTAACCAAATTATTTTATAATTTACAACATTATAACATTGGTGTCTATTCACATTAATTTTAGCAGATAAGACAGCACTTATTTTCTACTTAAATCATATAATAATTTTGAAAATATTTTATTATAACTTTTTAACATTACTCTCCATTATCAGTAAAACATTAATTTAATTCAAATACTATTACGTTACACATATTTTATCTAATAGTATTTTTACTTTTTCATAGCTTTAATATGCATTGTGTAATTAAACTAGATGGGAACATAATATAAGAATTAATTTAATTATATCTTATTCTACTATTATCCTATAGTAGATTTGAAATTTGAATTTTCTTACCAAGAAGTGAAAAAAATTCTTGCCCCAAATTTAAAGCAATTTTCATCATTTGACACATGGTATATTACCATGGTAAATTTATAAATATTCATTTGTAAAAGGTTTAAACATTAAAAATCAGATAGTCTTTGCCTCCATATTATCCTTCTCTTTATTATAACTTCTAATGATGAGGTCATGGTCATCATAGCTTGTTTCCTCTAATGATTTATGACTTCACTCTTTCATACAAAAATGAGGAAATGCAGTGTGCATTTAGGTATGTTGTCATTTTAAGGGGAAAATTTTAAATTTCTAGAGAACTATGATAAGAATAGCTGGCCTGATGATACATTAATTTCCAAGCTTTGAAAGAAAAAATTCACAGTCCTGGTGAAAAGGTGTGGATATTGGCCCCTTTTCAGTGACTAAGATCATGTAAGCAGGTATGGTGCCCAGTTTAAACTGTGATTTATCATTCTGTCAATACACTACATCAGAGTTTAATCCAAACAAATAAGAGTCATGGTAGAAGGTCATGGTTCAAAGAAGCCAAACATATACAGTTCTAATTTAACTTTTTTAATCTGTAACACAGCCTATACTTTGGATACATGTTTCAATAACTACTATTTGTGTAGCTAGAAAAACTGCTTTACCTATTTTAAGTCAGATATTGTATGCTTTCTAAGAAAATATTCACCCCCAAATAATTGTCTGTTCTATTTTTACAAAATATAGATAGAACAAAGGTATCCTGCTAAAAATGATGAATGTAAACCATATTTTCTAAAAATATTTTAAATACTAAAGGACTATAAATGCATGCTCTAATAACATAAATATAATAAAATATTTATTACTAAATAATGTTATGCCATGGAGAGAAATATATTTTAGAAATGTAGATGTATGACAATTCAAATATTAGAAATGTAGATGTATAAATATTAAAATAAGCATTTGTTTTATAATAAAGTCACAATTATTAAAAATTTAGCTAGCAAAATTGAAATAAAGCTATAGTTTTATGCATTAAAATGTGTATATAAATGAATAGGTTTGTGTTTGTGCATATGTATGGGTGTGTGAAGTTTTGTTGTATATCTTTTGTATGTATATAGGAAATACAGGTGTGTGCCTTATACACATGGATGTCAAAAGAGTATCTTTAATATGTCAACAGAAGTTTCTATTCCACCCTCTCCAACAGCCATTCAGTTCCAAAGAAACACAATGAAGCTTATATTAATTATAAACTGGCCTGTTACTCAAGCTTATTACTAGCTAGCTTTTACAATGTAAATTAACCAATAATTCTTATCTATGTTTAGCCATATGGTATGATAGCTTTTCTCATTAAGGCATTCTCATTTCCTTCTTCTGTGTCTGGGTTGACACTGACTTTCCTCTTCCAAGAATTCTCTTAGTTCAGTTGCCCGACCTATACTTCCTGCCTGGCTACTGGCCAATAGTGCTTTATAAACCAATATGAGTGACAAATTTTTACAATGTACAAGCACTTTATCCCACAGAAAGTATGTCTTATTTCATGGAACGTGAGTTATAGGTGGTGTGAACCACCATTCACAATTTAGGTGCTTGAAAGTAAACTGGGTCCTCTAAAAGAACTATAAATTCTCTTAAGCATTTAGCTATCTCTCTAGACTATTATTATTTTAGTTTGTCTTATATCCTTTGACCCCATAGAATGATAGTGTTGTCAAAATATAGATATTAAATTTTAAATATTATGTACATTTTAAATTATTTTAGGTGATGAATCACATTGATTCACATTGAAAAGAGAAATTGATAACATGCTAAAAATATTTTAAACATATAAATTTGTCCTGACTCACATATTTTCTATTAAATATTGTGGCATATAAAATGGTAACTAGAACATTTTTACTTCCAAATTTATATTTATTTTCAATTATAATCATTTTAATCTTATACACACAAAACAGAACAGAACACGCATGACTTTTTATTTTTCTAAGCATGTCATTTGGAATCAATATTTGTCTAGCACAAAACATATCAATTGCTCAATACTACATGACTCTTACTTTTCCCAAGAATATAAAGTCTACATGACCTCTGTAGAAGCTGAAGGTCAGCATGTGAGGAAACATATATCCAGGTCCAGGAGGTACATAAAAAACATTCTGGGAGGGAAATATTTTAGCTTCTGGCCAAATTCTGTGAGATGTCACAGTCTAGATGAATAAAGTTAAGAAAGCACGATGAATGTCAAACGTTGTATGCCAAAGAGCAGCTTGTGCTTAGAGGATGCCTAAGGCCATTTTGTTCAGAGATTTTGTTGAAGAAACATTTTGCAAGTTTAAGTCTGTAAAGCACACAAAAATCATTTTTAAGGGAGATTCAGACATTTAACTGCAAGAAATAGCTGATCTAGTCTTCATTCTATAAAACAATCTGGTTGTTATTGTTTGTCAAAAATTGTTTAATAGACAAATTATTAAGTTTATATCTTATTATGTATATAAAACCAAAGGCATAAGATACATTTTAAAATATATTATTTATTTTCTCTCTCTCTGTCTCTCTCTCTCTCTCGCTCTGTGTGTGTGTGTGTGTGTGTGTGTGTGTGTGTTAATGTGTTTTATGAGGTACATGTAAAGTTATGTTTGGAGGACCAAAGCCTAAAATGGATTTTCTTATTCAACTTCATGAGCAATATTTTGCTCAGCAAGTGATTACTCTTGTTTCTATATTGCATAAAATAGTGTAATTTTTATACCTATACCTTGATATCTAGCTCTATTCTTCTTAGTACCTCTTTAATGGGAAAACATACCTGTCAGAATAGTGTTGTTTCCTAATAAGTCCTTAAATGTCTTTTTAGTTAACTAATTATATTTATAAAGAGTTGAAATTCATGATCATAGGATAAATGAAATAAGTATATATGCAAAACAGCAACATCTTATCTCTTCTAGAGAAAAGTACATGAATTCACATTTTAAGTTAGTTTTCAGATATTTATTCTCAGGGTACTAGAGACAGTTTAAAAATAGAAAATTAAACAACTCTTGTGAATAAAACTTTAATGTAGAAACTTTTCCCTAATTGTAATTGTCTATATACAGTGAAGCAAAAAATTAAGACAATATATAAAGAACAATAGTCCTCAAAAAAAACCCTACTGTTACTTTCCCCAAATCCACTAACTGTCAATAGCTTCTAAGATGAAGCTTTTTTCCATCCATCAAAAAAATTGAATTGGCTTTATCTTTTACAACTCTTGTGCAGACAGCCACAGTTCCCATTAGATTATGAGTACATTGGCATTCTCTTATCAAAAAGGCACTTTTTCATGGCAGTCTTACTTAACTTCTGACTGCTATGATATTTTCATGCCATCATTGGTGAAATTTCTTGTGTGTTTGGGGGAAGACTTGTAGTATAATATAGAAGTAACATTCAAAACCAAGCTTTCCTTTAAGAAGCTTAAAGTTAATATTAAAAATACTATATAATATCTTTCAACTTATGTTTCATCGCTTTGATTTTCCTAATTTAAATTTGAAACTGAAATTTTAGCAGTTAATATTACTTACCTGCAGAATATCAATTTTTCTTTATTCAGTACACTTTCTTTAATATCTCCATTAAAGTTCAGTCATAATTGACAAGAATCTTTATGTTATGAATTCAAAGTAATAAATTTTATTATAAATTTATGTATACAATGCTGTAAACTACTTTGCATAAGGAACTTTAAGCTATAAGTGAACTATCATCCATCTGCCAGGAGAAAAATAAAGCACTGAATACTTCTCAGGTCACATAAACAAACCATCAGTATTTCAAAATTAAAGAATTAAAATATATTTGAAATGAAATTGAAAGTTTGTTTTGAGCAAGAAATAGAAAGAAATATTTTGTCAAAAATGTAAACCTAAGAATGATATCAATAATAAAAGCATCATCATTTCCAAGAGAAATAAATAGGATTTGGTGACTCGAATTCTCTCCAAGAAAGGATCAGAAGAGGTTTATTAAAACACACACACACACACACACACAGTGACAAAATTACACAAATAATGTTATGAAATCCATGTTTGCATAAATATAATTTATTTGTAAATAAATAATGGCATATAACCAAACCTTTTAATTGACCAAATATTATTTGATAAAGAATTAGGTCAAATGAAAATTTCATTGAGTCCATTAGGAAAATATAACTAAATGAATAGAAAGTTAATAATAAAGATATTAAACAATATTCAAAAGTTCAATTTGCTAATTAGAAAATTAGATAATCACTAAATTTGTATCACACATATAATGTATGGATGAAGTATTACTTTAATTTAAAAGAAAAATTATAGTGTAGAAATAGAAATGTCAAGATGTAGTGGAAAGGAAGTAAAAGTTATGCTATATTTATGATGAAAAGTGATAGGTTAAAAATAGTACATATTAAAACAAAATTTAAAATTTATACTTTTAGAGAGTGAAAAATTTATATAAAGGAACAACAAGTTAAAATTGAACAAAGAAGTTTAAAATGAAAGTATGATGGTGAATTAATTAAACTCTTTAATTTCCAAAGAAGATATCTAAAAGTAAATATTTAAAGGTGGTTTAAGAAATCACTAAAACATTAACAATAATTTTAGAATGCTCATGGCATTATAACTACATAGAATATAATCAAAAGATAGTCTACTCTTTAACTAAATAGATTAATATAATCAAATATATTCTAGTCTTTTATGTATTCCTTCAAAATTAATGAAGTATAAATAAAAATGAAAGTATAGGAGGTTATTATTATTGTAATTACTATTCTAAAAATCAAAGCATTTATTTTAAGAATACTGATTTCATTTTTACAAAAGTATTCTAAGAAATAACAGGCACTTAAGATTATGATATGTACTTTTAATGAAATTCATTTATAAAAGCAAAAATATTTCAATGTCAAACTGGAATATATGAATTATATGAACTTTATTATGTGATTTACTAATTGGTAAGATTTGACAAATTGTTATATTAGTAGGATATAATTATTTATATATATATATATTAATATGAAATATTAGACAGACTGTACCATAAAACTAAACAAAAAAGTTAAGTAATAAGGTGAAGAAAATCAGTTTAGATGCCATAAATCAATAATCACAGCCTAATAAAAAATTAGGCATAATTTACAACTAAAATCAGAGTTCAAAGCATTGAATGTTACCAGACAGAAATCAGATTTTTTTATCTGTTTTACTGATGTGTATACCAAGTCTAGTGATTCTCAGTGTTTTGAACTCTGATTTTAGTTGCTGCTGGAGAGTTTCATTTCTCTTTCCATTTGAGAAAAAAAGACAAGCTACAAATTCTAAAACCACTGCTTTCTCAATTCCTTGTTGTTTGTTTTCATCTCAGCTCATTTTTTATCACTTTGTTTGATATGACTAGTGTTTCTCAAAAAAATTCAATCTCATTGTACATTAAGTCAAAGTATTTTCAAAATTCAGTTGTTTTTTTTTACAAATTTTAGTATCTCATATTGTGGTTATCACACTATTAATATGGCTATTGCATTGATGCTTATATTATTAGTAAGTAAGAGGAATTTCTCCAGAGTTACTAAAACTTTCAAGTAATAAAGAATAAGAAAAAAAGAGATTGTATAACAATTGGATATTATATTGAAGTAACATATTTTTGAAAAGAAATTTTAGAGAAATAGTGTTTTTCTCTTATGAATGACTTAATTTTTTCCCTTTTGACTTTTTGTCACTATTCATGTTGAATAAAATTATCATCGAAAGCAACAAGGTTTACATGGAAACAACTTATAATACTGAATTAAGAAGCCTGCTACTTTGAGTAGAAATTAATAATAAAGAGTATTTCTCACTCACCCTCTCCCCTTCCCCCAAGCCTAGCCGCACCCCTACCCTCATACCCATGCCCCAACTTTCGCTCAGCGATCTTGTTTGTTTTCAATTTCCAGGAGAAACTCTACATGTTTTCCTTTGGGTTCATATGCTTATTTGGCTTCTCTAGGCTTGTGAAAAATAGGCTTAATGTCTTTTGTTAATGGCTAAAGTCCACTAATGAGTGAGGACATACCATTTTGATCTTTTTGGGTCTGGGTTATCTCACTCAGGATAGTGTTTTCTATTTCTATCCATTTGCAGGCAAAATTCAATATGTCATTGTTTTTTACCTCTGAGTAGTACTCTAGTTTGTATATATTCCAGACTTTTTTATTTACTAAAAATTTGTACATCCTCCCATCCGTCTCCCACACCTCAACTCCCCCTCCCCTCTCTCTCCAGTCCTAAAAGGAGTCAGGTTTCCCTGCCCTGTGGGAAGTTGAAGGTCCTCCCCACTTCATCCAGGTCTAGAAAAGTGATCATGCAAACAGACTACACTCCCACTATGGCAGTCCACGCAGTAGAATCAAAACTCAGTGCCATTGCCCTTGGCTTCTCAGTCAGCCCTCATTGTCAGCCACATTCAGAGTCCAGTTTGATCACTTGCTCCAACAGTCCTAGTCCAGCTGGCCTTGGTGAGCTCACATTAGATCAGCCCCACTGTCTCAGTGGGTGGACGCACTGCAACCATCATGGTGCTGAGTTTCTTGATCATGTATTCCCTCCTTCTGCTCCTCATTTGGACTTGGGAGCTCAGTGCAGTGCTCCATTGTGGGTCTCTGTCTCTATCTCCATCCATCGCCAGATGAACGTCCTATGGTGATATTCAAGATATTCATCAGTGTGGCTATAGGATAAGGCCAGTTCAGGCACCCTCTCCTCAGCTGCCCACAGAACTAGTTAGGAAAATCCACTTGGACCCCTGGGAACCCCTCTATAGAAAAAATTCCTCACTTCTTTATCTGTTATTAAATTGAGGGGGATCTAGGTTGTTTCCACATTCTGGCTATTATAAATAAGGGTATTTCCAATCTAAATTAGATAATATCTTTATAGTTGAAGTTTTGAAAAAATGTTGAAAATGTTCAAATCTGCCATCAGAGGTCATCTCTGGTTTTGCATATACGAAATAGATATGTAGGCTACTGTATTGAACTTATTGAAGAATCTATCGTTATTTATGGTCTTTTGTTTATTTTTTAATTTTTTATTAATTTTTTATTATTAATATTAAAAATTTCCACCTCCTGAGCCCACCCAAATCCCTCCCCCTCCTCCCATCCCCCATTCACCTCCATTTCCAGTCAAAAGAGCAGTCAGGGTTCCCTGCCCTGTGGAAAGACCAAGGTCCTCCCCCCTGCATCGAGGTCTAGGACAGTGAGCATCCAAACACACTAGGGTCCCACACAGCCAGCACATGAAGTAGAATCAAAACCCAGATCCATTGTCCTTGG
>LOEQ01010479.1:16278-28416 GCA_001685075.1 Bramus lutescens | reverse complement strand
GAAATGGGAGGAGGGGAGGAGGTGGAAATTTTTAATAAAAAAAGAAAAAGAAAACAACTAACCCACAATTATTAGAATTTGTGTGAGAAAAGGGATACCCTCATTCATTAATGGTAGCTTTTTAACTAATCTAGCCACTCTAGAAATCATTTTGGAGAATCCTTAAAATGCAATGAATATTTCTGCCATATGAACCAAGTATACCATTCCTTAGCATGTGCTGAAAGGCCTTAGGACCCAATTGCAATGATACTCGTTTAATTATGATTATTGTTTGTATTCCCAACAGTTTGGGAATGAAAATAAATTAAGTGGCCTTCAGTTATTATTAGTTAATGAAATAGTTTATATATCCTGTGGAATACTGTGCCAAACCAAAAAAAAAAGAATACGGCCAAGCTTCTGTCTCCATTAAACCTTATCACTTCCTGTCCTTCTGTACAGACCTCCATAATTCTATAGTTAACTAGTGGCTAATTTCACCCTCTGATCTACAGGCAAGATTCATATATCAGAACACAAATAAAATATCACAACAGAAATGTACAAAGGGGAGATTTAAATAAAGGAGGGGGAGAGCAATGCAGGAGATACAATATTAAAACAAAAAGAATATCTGAAGTCTTAAGGAATTATATCTATGCATATATAATTACATGCATGTGGAGGGTCTATTTTATCTGATCTGGTTAGGCTTCCTCCAAGATCAAAATATCATTGAACAAGACTCAATGCTAGCAAAAATAGCCTTTTTTGGAATCATTTTTCAGAGTTATCTAAAAGACTCCCATATCATAATTTGTATGATATTGCTATTGCCCTTTATTGCTCCTAGAGAAGGAATGTTCCATTGCTGAGAACACCAGGCACTTCAGACATAGGTTCCAGAAGATCCTGACCCTGAGAGATCCTCATTGAGAATTATCTTTAAGGTAACAGAGTAAATTTACAGGCTTCAAATTAAGTAAAGAGCAAATTAACTTATTCATCTCTGATACCAATGAGCCACAAAATTCATCAGTATGTGCAGTAGAATCAAAACCCAGTGCCATTATCCTTCCTAGACCTGGATGGAGGGGGGAGTACCTTGGACTTCAATTTTTCAATTTTTATTGTAAATGTATTTCCTTAAAGAGCCTACATTTATGATATGATGTATGTTTCTGTGTCACAAAAATATAGTGTTCCGCATGACAGATTTCAATTGGAATTGAGTGTATCATATGCCTTGGAGGCAGTTGAAGCCAGCCTCAAATGGAACAGTACCGGGAAGCAGGACTGGATTAATGAATCAAGTGAGTTCAAAAGGCTAGTATGATTAAAGTGAATTGCAACCAAATAGGCCACTGATTTTTCCAATGGTTGCCAATAAATCAGACAACAAAAAATTTTAAGTCAATGTAAGGTGTTTTTCTTAACAACTACTAACACACATACATACAAAGGGTCAACTTTGAATACTTTATCATTAGTAAAACTATTATAATATTTATAACATTATTCTTTGTATTTTATTTGTGTGCATTACATCTATTTGTCAGCATGTATTTTTCTATGATTTTTTTGGCAATTAATAGTTGAAACAAAGAAAAATTCCTGTGACTGTCACCTCATCCATGATTTTGTTCTGCTAAATATTTCTGAAAGGCAGGTATTGGAAAGCTTCTGAATGTACACAGATTTTAAATTTTATCTTTAGATAAAATTTCTTAAAAAAACTATACATAAAATGGTTCAGGCTGTGCTTAATTCTGAAGCATATGGAAAAACAGCAGTCACATCTATGCAAATGATTTTTTCTATTAAGTGATGTAATTTAATGAAATACAAAGTTCTGTGTTACATGGAATATTTGGCAAACCTTTCCAACAGAAAATTGCTGAGAATAACATAAATACACTTTTTAACATGTTGCTGATGGACCTCACATAAGTGCGTCTTTCAAGTAAGATGATATGCATATTGCCATTTGAAATGATATATAAGAGACAAAATAAGTTCTTTATCCAGAGAAGCAACTGCTACATAAAAATTAGAAAGCAGAAACTAAGATGTAAACTCTGAGTTTCAAGATGAGTGTGAAATATTGCCTAATTATTTGCAACCCAGGGACAATGTTATTTAAACTAATCATGTAGAGAGGACAGAGTCAACACACAAATGTGGATGAGAACATTTATAAGTAGTTGACTCAGTCAGGAAGCACAAACTGGTAGCTTTGAGAAGACATGAAACATACCGGAAATGTGCCAAAGAAAATGCTAAATGGAGACACTGACTTTGAATTCACAGACTTCATTATGCAAAAAGAAAATCCTCATGGATGTGAGTTTGTACATAGCTGTGGCATTTCCTCCAAATCCTCTATTTTTACTAAGCACTAAACTGTTAATATAAATTCATATCAACCAACCATCCAACATATATTTTAGAAAGGGGATTTAAATTCCAAATTTGAAGGCCAGAAACATATATGCATAGGATTTAGGAGCAAATGTCAGCATTGAATAAACCAGCATTCATTCAAAGATAAGTCCTGAAATAGAAGTGAAAATAGAGAATAATCACAGGTTCTTGTCTGACAAAGTTTGATTTTGATAGTCAGAATTGTACTGCTCCTAGTATTCCAGTAATCTTGCTTTATGACCCTAACCCAAATACTCAAAGTTACTTGTTGTTCTAATCTACACAATTTATATAATGCTCATTCATTTGTTTTATACATATGTAAGAAAAAAAAAGAAAACAAAATTTCTAAAGATTAGGCATTGAATTTTTAGAAATCTAAAAATGATGAGATCAAAGTATATGGGGCCACATTTAGCAAGATGATTGCTATTTTGTTGTCTTGTGGTAGAAATCGAAAGAATAAGAAAACATTGTAAAATATTGTAAATTATTGTTATAACAGTATATACATTCTTGTGGTAAGATACTGTTTAATTTATGAAAATAAAACTCTCATGAACCAATTACTACTCTGGACATTTTTCACCATTTAAAATTTTTGCATCAGTGGCTAATTTTCTAATTCAAAAAATTTAAAAGATATATGGTGCAAATACTCAAAAATTTCAAATAAGAATCTCAAACTTGTAAATTTTCCTCAGAAATGTGTAGAGAATTAAGATGTTCTCATATTTAAAAATATCTGTCATAGTCTTTCAGAATGGTAAAAGAGAACTTTCTTGATTACAAGACACATGAAAATAGCTCAAATCACAAAAAAAAATTTAAAAAAATCATTATATTAGATGCAATCAAACAGAGAGACAAAAAATGTCAGTAATGATTTCGTTTATATTTCCAAATTTCAAATTAAGGAAAAAGTGTCGAAGGAATAATGCTCAATTGCACCACAAGAACATGTGCTCAACTATGTTCCTAGCAGCATTGTTTGTCATAGCCAAAACCTGGAAACAACCTAAATACCCCTAGAATGATGAATGAATAAGAAAAATGCAGTACATTTACACAATGGAGTACTACACAGCAGAAAAAAAGAATGACATTTTGAAATTTGCAAGCACATAGATGGATATAGAAAACATCATACTGAGTGTGGTAACCCAGACCCTGACAGAAAAATACCATATGCACTAACTCATAAGTGGCTTTTAGACATAAAGCAAAAATAAAAAAGTCTATAATTCACAATCCCAGAGAACCCAGATAACAATGATAGCCCTAAGAGAGACATATGTGGATCTAAGCTATATGGGAAGTAGAAAAAGACAAGATATCCAGAGTGAATTGGGAGCATGGGGACAAAGGGACAGGGCTGAAGGGGAGGGGGGAGGCAGGGAGGGGAACAGAGAATAATGTAGAGCTCAATTTTAAAATAGTGAATAACAGTATAAATTTACTACAAGTTGCTATTCAGAATTTACACTAAATATAGATTACTAACTCAATTTAAAATGGAATATTACGTCATTCATACATACAGGCCTGTTTTGTGACTAATTAGAGAAAAAATGAGTCATAATTATCTATGTGTAACATAACTGGATGATATGGAATTGGAAGAACAATATCATGCAAATATCATATATACAGGAGACATTTTTGCATGAATGAAGGATACTAGTAGAAACTTAAGAGACAAAATTAAATGCTAATTAATTATTATTTTATTATTTTTAAATTTAATTATTGTTTTTCATAATTTCAGAGTAAGGACTATTCGTGGTCAATATTCTTATCACAAACAAAATGATGTATATGATATGATATCATTAGAAGAAAGGTCACTGGGTTTATATGACCTCATTCTTTGTCTTCAAATATGTTGTTGAATGATTGATGGGGGCACAGAGATGCATAAGTGTTATTATGTATCATAATTTCATTGTAATCCTGCACAGAAGCAGTTTTTAAAAATTTATCTGTCGTTAAAGTTCTGGAATTACATTTATATGTACTTAATTACGCCTTTAAAATGTTATTTGATACATTTAAGAGTGTATATATATATATATATTCACACATGCACACACACATTAAATTAAGCTAAAATTTTCTGAACATAAGTAATATAGAACACTTTCATCTATGATAATCTCAAATATATAAAAAGAAATACCGTTTAAAAATGTTGTCTAAACATTGATAAAATCAATAAGCTATGGATTATAAATACTGATTTTCAATTCTTAATTTTTCATTATAATAAAATATGTTTCCATGTTTTTTATCTAGTTTCCATGAAATAAATTCAAGACTGATATTATTGTTAAATAATAAATTATTAAGAGATACAAGGTAAAATGCTATCTAAATTGCCTATTATATCACTATCCAAGAGAAAAGTCATAGGAATATTTTTAAAAGATATCCCTATAATTAGAGAAGGCCACATAAGAAATTTATAGCTAAATAATTCATACAATAACTATTTTAAAACAAATGCATGCTTGTTTTTGTGTCACATTTGAATGTTAAATTTCACATGGATTCGGCTAATGAATTTTGAGAACTTTGGTTGATATAGTATATTTGTCAAAGTGAGCACACTCTATTTTAAAAGCAATATGCAGTAAGTATATTTATTGTTTTATTTTTATTCAGAATCTTTTGATACATTTGCAAATAAAATAAAATTGAAATATTTAAGCAATAAGAAATGTGATTTACTTGATATTTTCAAGCTTGTCCTATTTCTGAGCTTCAAGAAGTAACTTTACAAATTGTATATCAAATATTTTTAAGTTCCAGGCTGCTGGATGACATATTTTTAAAATGCTATATTCTAAATTGCAATTAATTTTTCTATTCCTTTGAGCACATTTAAGTATGAATTTGTTATTTTAATTAAACTGAATAATTCAAATATTAAATGAAACTGTGTAACCCTAACTAATTGAAAAGCAAGTGGCTGATTACTGAGCATGAGGACAGATTTAAAAATGTAGAGTTTGGTATAAAACTCATTTAATTTAAATATACTTAAAATATATTCTTATGAATTTGAAAAGAAGGAGTTTTCAACTTCTGGTTTGATGTATCTTGTGTTTGCATTAATGTAGATGTATGTATTTATGAAGACATACTTTTGATGTAGGAGGGTCATCTGGCTATGTGTTACTTTCATTGGTTAATAAAGAAACTACGTCGGCCTTTTGATAGGCCAGCCCTTAGGTGGGTAGAGTAGACAGAACAGAATGCTGNTAATGGGCAAGGCAGTGCTTAAATGAATACAATTTGTGTGTTGTTATTTCAGGGTATAAGCTAGCAGTGGGGGAGCCCGGTGGGACAAATAGCAGGCCCTTCGCTCCCTTTCACTTCATACTTTTACATATAGATTTGTGTATTAAATAGCATTGTAGTCAGGTTCATGTTTAAATACATTCATATAAATGTCTGTCTCTATTTTCATACACATACACACATAATCATATATATGAATATACAAAATGGTTTCTGTTTGCCTTGCTAAATAGTATTGAATATGTTTTCTGGTTGAGATGTTAATTGTATGAAATTTTAAATAGATTTTCATTTACTCTTCTCAATGAGAGAATGATGTGGGATATCCTTCTGGATATATGTTGCTTTTATTTGCTGATGAAAAAAGTTTCTTTGGCCTATGGCAGGGCAGAATATAGCCAGACTGTGAGATATATAGAGAGAGTAGGCAGAGTCAGGGAGATGCCACATAGTCAAGGGAGACAAATGCTATGTAATTGCCAAATGAAAAGGACATGCTAAAACTTTACCTGGTAAGCCAATGCCTCATGACAATACACAAAATATTAGAAAAGGGCTAATTTAAGATGTTAATAGGAAGATGTTAGTTAATAGAAAGCCTGAGCTAATAGGCCAAACAGTGTTGTAGTTAATATAGTTTCTCATTGATTATTCGGGTCTGGGCAGCTGGGAAATGAAAGAGCAGCCTCCATTTACAAATTGTGAGCCAAATAAAACCTAAGAGAGTTTGGGAAGAAATTCTAGACACAAAAGAAAAGAGTTAAGCATGGCTTCTTGGAGGCTGCATTTTTTTTCAAGTAGGATCTGTTTGTGAGTCACAAACAGAAACATGGCTTATTTAAGAAATGGTGGCTTTCTGGTTAATGTTGGCAGAATAAACTCTGGCTATTTTAGCAGATCCTACAATTAAATTGGGTCAGTGAGCAATGTGTTAGAAATTGCTTAATGGTGACACAGATCTGCTGTGTTCCTGAAGCTGAGGAAGTATGCATGGCTTAAAGAGGCAGTGAACATGCCTCTGCCATGTTGGAGTGGGTGAAAGAAACAGGCATTGCAGCAGAGTTGGTCCTAGCTGTGTTCTCTTAGCATATTTTAAATGATCCTGGTCAGAAAATCATTACATATACACAATAAAGATATGTTCAGATGAAAAAGACCTCTGAATGATCACAGTGTTGGATAAATGTATGTAGGCTTGGGAGAAAGAAGAAAAGGAGTATAGACAGCTATAAAAAGAAATAGGTTTAAAATATAAAACAAAGTCTTTAAAGAGTAATATAAAAGAATATAAACAGTCATCAATTAATGTAGTAAAGAAAAATAAGCCACATAAAGTTGGAATATACAGAAGAAAGCAAATGATGAATTTTGCCATTACAAAGTAGAACAGATCTTCAAATTTCCTGCTTCATGGTAAAGTATACTGGATGCTATGGACATGTAGGCTGAAAATGGGTGTCCACTGTTATAGAAGAACTTTGGTTGACTGTCCATGCACCAAGTTGTCTCTGTCAATTCTAGAACTTTGGAAGTTGGCTTTAATGTGATCCCTGTTTACTTAGGTAATATTATAACCTTCTGGAGACTTTGAAGAGTTAAAGACATATAGTTACAGTAACAGTTTTCCTTAGTTATGATAAAAAGATAAATTAGATATGAAACTTAAGACTCACAAAGATAGGATAGGTGAAAGAGGATTTGTCTTAATTTGCCATGTTAAAATTAAAACATTCCTTTATATTTAGATGCTGTGGGATGTCCTTCTGTATATGTGTTGCTTTCACTGGCTAATGAATAAAGCTTCTTTGGCCTATGACATAGCAGAATATAACCAGAATGTTAGAGATATAGAGATAGAAGGAGGAGTCAGGGAGACACCATTTAGCTGCTGAAGGAGGCAGATGCCATGTAGCTGATGAAGGAGAAGGATATGCCAGAACTTTATCCCAAAAGCCACAGCCTCATGTGATACACAAAATAATAGAAATGGGTTAATTTGAGATTTAAAGGTTAGTTAATAAGAAGCCTAAACTAATAGGCTAAGTAACATTACAATTAGTATAGTTTCAGTGGGATTATTCAGGTCAGAGCTGTTGGGAAATGAATGAGAAATTTCCTACAAGAAAGTTTAGTTCTGATTGCACTAATACTTTTATTACAATGTTGAATTAAATTAGTTTAAATATTTTTAAATTGAAAAATTATTATTACATTAGCAAATATAGAGTATCAACTTGTCAGAATATATGTACATTATTTGAATTATAATAGTTTTAAGGTACATTTTAGGGTAAATGATTACAAAGTCATTGAGAACTAAAATATATTTAGACATAAATTAATACCATAGTTAAAATTATAAGTGGAAGTTTCTATCCCACCTGTTCACTCAGATTTCAGTCTCAAAGAAATAAGCAGACGTTTATATTAATTATAAACTGCTTACACAATGGCTCAGGCTTATTACTAAAAATTGAAATTAACCCATAATTCTTATCTATATTTAGCCATGTGGCTTGGTACCTTTTCTCAGCAAAGCATTCTCATCTTGCTTACTATGTGTCTGGCTTATTACTGTGTCTCTGCTTTCCTCTTTCCAGAATTCTCCTACACTGGATACCCTGCCCATACTTCATGCATGACTATTGGCCATTCAGCAATTTATTAAACAAATATAAGTAACAAATATTTAGAGTGTACAAGAGCATTATTCTATTGCAAATTATATAATACATAAATATATTTGTGTATGTGTATATATGAACTTCATTATTAATGCTTGTAGTGAAATAAACAAATTATAACTTTAATAAGATAAACTTACTTTCATTACTTCAGTATAATAATATATAACTAATTTATCTGCCATTTTACAAATAAGGTAATAAATATTGTTTCTTTTCTTTTCTTTAACTTTTAAGGGGGAGATTATTTTAGATCTGAATTCCAGGTTAAAGTATAACAAACTGAAGAATGGATAAGGAAAATGTGGTACATTTACACAATGGAATACTACACAGCAGAAAAAAATAATGACATCTTGAATTCTTCAGACAAATGGATGGAGCTAGAAAACAACATTTTGAGTGAGGTAACCCAGACCCGGAAAGATGATTATCACATGTACTCACTCATAAGTATTTTTTAGTCATAAAGCAAAGAAAACCAGCCCACAAATCACAATCCCAAGAGAATCTAGACAACAGTGAGGATCCTAAGAGAGACATACATAAATCTAATCTACATAGGAAGTAGAAAAAGACAAGATCTCCTGAGTAAATTTGAAGAGGTTTGCAGGAGAAGGGAGAGGATGGGAGGGGGGCAGAAGAAAATGTAGAGGTCAATAAAAATCAAGAAAAGTGCAGTCAAGGCAACAGGCACTTGAAACTTCTAGTCATAGCTACAGTAAAGGAAAAAGAAAGTGTGAATGCATGCTTACCAGCAACTCTTTCCCTCTAAAACTGTTCAGAACCCAAACCCAGAGAACATATTGAACATGGTATTCTCACCTTAGTTCACAAACTTAAATCTCTTCTGCAAAGACTGCAACAGGCAAACTTGATGTAGAAGATTTTATTAATACTCTTATGAAAAAAATCTGGTCCTGTGGCCTTTGGTTAACTTTCCATAGGCATATACCTGTCTAATTCTTCTTGAATATTTCTTTCCTAATGTAAGATTAGTTATGTTAGCATAAACTTACCTTTAATCAGTCAAGTACATTAAAAAATCACTGTACTGTTCCAAATTCCTCTTTATTCTTTTGTCTTTCTGCTACTTATCTCTCATGTGGTTAATTATACAGGAGAAAAACAGATATATACAACTATGCTATCCTTAAAACGTTTGCTTACTGTGTTTGCACTTTGATAATAATTGTCTAAGCCAAATTGCAAGTGAAAGTTACTGATTTGAATGTATTTCTTGTTGAATTTATTGCTGTATGAATACCAAAATTATGTCCTAGACAGAAGCATCCATCATAATTATGATGAGATTTTCTCAGTCTCCTGTATAATATATATTTGAAAGACTTAAACCATTATTTAACGTGTAGTAAAAAAATGATTCAGAGAGAATGATATTCTTTGCTTTAGTTATGAATTTTCAGTAACAATCTCAATAATATAAAAATTCTAATGGATATTTATTAAAATCATAAATTGGTATCATTACAATTTAGGTTTTTCCATTATTTCATGAATTTAGGTTTTACACATTTCTTTTTACCTGAAAAATCTGGAAATTCTTTGAGGTATATGAGAACATTATTATAAACAGAGCAAATGAAGAAATTGAGATATTTATGTACTGATTTTTGAGTAAAATTGAATATCAGTCTCAAATACTGATTTTTACTTAATGAAGTCATATTTAAAATAGGGTGTTGGTGCTCCATTAAAACAAAAACCTACATAGAACAAGTGAAATTCTGTTACATATTTTCCTCAGTATGGCTAACAAGGTAAACTCATATTTAGGACTTAAACAGAAGAATAAAGAATCAGATGAAAATTAGTCACATAATAAACATAACTAGTGGCATATAATTATGATGGCTTTTTTGTACCAGTTCCAAATAACAATCATACTAAGAGAATAAATTTTTTATGTAACTATTTCTCATGGCAATGTTGGTGAAATGATGATAAATTTTGTCTAATTATATTTTTGGAAAATCATTCCTTTTGCTACTAAAAAAGATGTACTTCTTCATACAAATTTGTTTGTTTCTTTATTTATTCATTTATTATTTTCATTTTATGCTGGATTTTTCTTTGCTGCTCATGCTCTTCTGGAATTTACTGTATAGACCAGATTGCATATGAACTAAAGAGTTCTGCCTGCCTCATTCTCCCTCGTGCTTGAGATTAAATGCATGAACCACCACCGGCCAACAATTTTCCAATTTATGTCTGTTTCAGTGTTTCTTACTTGAAAATACACCAAAATAATGTACTTAGCACATATATTGGAAATTTGTACACAATTTCTTGATCAATATTGCAGTCATTTAACATCATTTGACTATTTTTCTATATCATTAGAGTAGTCTTTATGCATTTCATTCATTTAGAAGGCATTAAAGATAACTGAGATATTTTATTATGTGTTTTTACTGTTTACACAGGTGAACATGAATATTATAAAAATAAGGTAAATCAGTGCTATGGAAGAACTAGTCAAGCATTTAAAATCACTACATTAAAAATGAGCAAAGATATTAAATCTCAAAATCTTACCTATTTTTCTAATATATTCCATTTTGTATGCAATAATAAATTGTATATATTTTCTTTATTGTGAATGAATGAATAGGGTTTACAGAATTTACATACCATATTGTTAAAACATTATCAGTCAGGTAGAGATCAATTACACTAGACGGAGTTATTCTGGAACCATCCAGAGGAACAACTTTAATATAATTTGGTTTTCTACTATACTGTTACTTATATTTGAAAGTGTAGTAAATACTTATTTTGGTGAAATAGTCACTGAGAGTTTAGTATGTGTAAGCATGAGCAAAATTAAGTCGGTGGTCTCAAAGTTGATGTAATACCACATTTAACAGTACAAGCAGAAAAACTTAAAAATAGCTAGTACAGAGGAAGTAATCTTATCTTCAAAAAATTTAGGCTGATGTCTTAATCTAAATTTTTAAACAACATTCTGAAAAGCATTCCTAAAGTAATAAAAAAAGAAAGAAAGAAAGAAAGAAAGACACTATGAAGGACTCAATTGAGTAAGTTTACATATAAAGTAAATTTATAAGTCTTTATACTGAAAGTCATTTTCAAAAGAAATAAAATGGAAACATATGGGAAAATGTCAACTAGAAATGTGAATGGATGATCAATTTAATGTGAGTATGGGCATGAATTTATATAAAGAATAAGGATTAAAAAAGTAGAATATGCATATATATGGAATATTAGTGAATGATATTATATACATTTGAAATGAAAACAGGAAGTCAACTACTAGGGGTTGAAAGACAGATAGGATTGCAGGAAAAAGATGACTGAGGAGTATCAAACAAATTCGCATGAAAATTTCATAAGGAAATTAAATACTTTTAAGTTAATTAAACTGTAAAGACAAAATAACTTTTCATAAAAATGTCCTGATATCAGATGCTTGATTGTGA
Source organism: Bramus lutescens (assembly GCA_001685075.1). Classification (NCBI taxonomy): domain Eukaryota; kingdom Metazoa; phylum Chordata; class Mammalia; order Rodentia; family Cricetidae; genus Bramus; species Bramus lutescens. The sequence goes on along the minus strand of LOEQ01010479.1, from coordinate 16,556 downwards.
AATAGTGAGCTATTAGAATGATAATTTCTTTATATTTGTTTATTTGTTACCAGATTAAAAATTATAATCATTGAGATATGTAAAGCTATTCATAATAATTGCAGGTCTGTATAGTCTCTCTTAAGTATTTTATTTAACTTTATATATACATATTTTCACATTTTATTTTTTATATTATTTTGAAAATAAATGCTGTATACTTGATTTTGTAACTAATAGATACTGATGATATAGATATGAATAATTTGCATTGGTATGGATTTTAAGGTCAATTTTGT